>JAYMSW010003722.1:0-11842 GCA_036897725.1 Erodium texanum
CCATTTCCCATTTTCATCGACTTAGTATAACCCAAATCAGAAAAACTGTAACTTGATTCCCAAATTCATGACAAAAATGAAATGAGTTTTGAAGATGAAGGCAATACCTTGATGACAGGGTCAGTTGAATCGTCAAGGACCTGGATCACGAGTCGATCGGCCGGCCATGAGAGCCCACAAGCAGCACCGATTGAGAGCTTGTAAACCTGGACCAAAACAAACATCAATAATGAGCAAAGCTTGAAACTTTTTGAAGATGAGCCAAAAAGAGCTTAAATCAGAGACGGACCTCTCTTTCGTTGAACATGGGGATCTGGACGAGAACGAAAGGGAAGGCCTCGGAGCCAGTCTCCAAATCTTCCTGGATGGGCTGCCAATTGTAGCGCTTCTCGGGCTTTTCCCAGAAGAGCTTGACGAGGACGATGACGATGCCCATATAGACCCTCTCCATGAACAGCATGAGCGACATGGCCAAGCAGATATACACGCCCAGTTGCAGCAGAGGGACTATCAATGGCGCTTTCACCAGCTCCCATATCAGCCCCATTTGCCCGGCAATGTCCTCCCTCGAAACCGTAAATGCCTCCGGTATCAAAACTCTCGATTCCGCCATTTCTCAACAGAGCACGTAATTCAGAACAAGACAAGATCTCAATCTGAGTAGAGCTGGGGGAGGAAGATCTGTGTTTATAAGTAGGAGACCCACGATGGCATTAGAATGTGCCTCTTCTCTGTTTCTATTTCTCGAAATGAAATCTGAAACAGAGACACAACTGTGTACTGAGGAGGGAAGAGCATTAAATAGCCGTATAGAAACTGATATTTTTAGGATTTTAGTTTTAATTTCAATAGCCCCTCTGTCTTTCACATTTAATATCAATTAATATATGTAATTTCAGCTTATAATAAGTAACTTTTTTGTTATTGTTATTGTATGATTTGTCTTTATAAAAAAAATCTTAAGAGTAACTCGTAACAGTTCAACTACGCTTCAATCAACGGCCTCTCGTCGTGTTACTTATTTACTCGGTACGGTTTGAGTCGTTTTTGCTTACGTGTATGTTCGCTTTTTATTACCGATAAGATAAAGGTTAGAAGTGCGGGGAAGGGCATTTTGTATCTTAAAATATACTGTGCTGTGATTGAGTAATTATCTGCCTTGCGCAGTAAAAGTAAAATAAAAATCTGAAAAGATATTTCGAGAACATGCTCTTCATTTAGGAGCATATAGATACTCCTTTCAAAAAAAAAAGAAAAAAAAAGGAGCATATGGATATAGTTAACCAGTCAAAATGAACTGTTTGTGACACAGCTAGATTAATGAAATTTCTCATCAAATCATTTCAGACAAACAGAAGTACGAGTTAGTTATAGAGTAACTTCCGCTATTGTCATTATAAAATAATAATAATAATGTTTTTTTAAAAATAAACTTTATATATTTCATAATTGGGTAGAATTATTTGAATTTATGTGTATATTATGCTTATAACAATCCTATTTTTTTTATGTAGGTGATGGCCATTGAAATTTTACATCATAGCAATCTTAGATGTATTGTCAATACTATCAATTAGTCTAAGAGAGACATGCTCTAGGATCTCCATTATGATTATGGATCATCATCATATTTTGGGAAGAACATTATACCTTTTAGATGTTGTATCAATGTGTTACTTACTTCCTCTGTCTCCAAATGAGTATCTCAATTTTCAAATTCTATCATACCATTTTAAAATAATAAAAAATCATAACATTTCTTTTAATACTTTGTTGCAACTGGCAACACATGATGACCTAGCAATGAGACACTCAATGTCAAATAAAACGTAGAGAATACTAATTACTTGACTTAAAACAATAATTCATCTTTTTAATTCACTTAATATATGTGCGGTAAAAATGTTTTGTCTATTCGCATAAATAGTAATCTGCGGAATGATTTGATACTTAATACATTTTTTTTCTTCTCACCGACATCAGGACTAATATACTTGGACAAATAATCAACTTTTATATTTACCATCTCTTTCATAACTAATAGTACTATTGACCTAAAATAGAAGTAAGAAAAATAGGCGAATCTAATATTATCCTAGTAAATATTCTTGTTGTGCACGAAAACCGATACCAACTTACAAGTCAAGCAATGACAGTAAATAGAAGTAGGTTTTTCCAACAGCGTGCATGATAAATGATTCGGTAGATCGATAAAGTTGGAGATTATTAAGTTATCATGTTAATGTGTAAAACGAGCTGCTCAGCAAACATTCAAATTAATTATTATACAGTCTACTTGTAAATCTCTGAAATGAACAGTCCAAGCCTTTAATGGGGGAAAGAGAGAATTTGCCACAAGTTATTGAATAGCACATGGAACGGCGATTTGTTTAGTTTTGTTAATAATTGTTTTTTTTATTTATAATTATCGTGCTAATATATACAACTAAATAGAAAATTCATTAATCTAGTTTTAAAATACGGCAGCATGAGATTATATGCTAATTACATGGCTCGGGGCATGTTTTAAGCCTAGAGCCTTGTGCCCTCTCCTCAGACGACTTCTACTCTGCCAATATGAAGAAATTAATTATTTTTATAAAAAAAATGAAAGATAAAGCCCAACAACTGCTTTTGAAAATTTGATATCAAACGTTCACATAAGAGTCCTAGTCACATGTAGGAAAACAAATGAAATTATTTCACAAAATAAATGAAATTATAAATAATAAAGTTGAACAAAAAATTTCTTATTCAAAATAAGAAACATAAAATTAAGCAAGTATGCTCAAGAGGACTAGTTTAGACGTCCAGTGGTTAATAGAATTATCTCTTAGTCACTAAATATCAAATCATAATCCTGATGGGTACAATAATGTTATTATTTCAGTTATTTGTGTTATTTGCAGTTTGTTTGTCTTGGATTATCTCAAGTGTGCGTTTTGGTGTGTTATTTGATCTGATCTGGTTGTTAAACTATATGCGAGCTATACTCATTCAATGCTGACTGCAAGAATGAGAATTGTAATGTTACTATCTTGCTTATCACGATCAATAATTCAATATATAAATCTTCATGGTTGATGTATAAAATAAGTGAGAAAATTTTCAGAAAAAGTAAAATAAAATTAAGTAAGCATATATAATAATAGTAACATTAAAATATTTGTTATGTATATCATTTACAATATGAGAGATATGTTCATTTTAATTCTATCTTATATTCACATTTTATAACTTATATATCAATTGGTTGGATTCAAAATACTTTGTCATCCTTGATCCTAAATAAATCATGAAAGCATCATTAGTGACTTTGTAAACCTAATCTCCCCAACATAATTTTGCTGACACAGCATATAGTTTTTTTCTTTTTTTTCATAGTTATTTGCTTCAATTACTCCGTGAATCAAGCTTAATTCTCTTAATTCTTGTGATGCTGATTTTGATGGGAATGGAATGTGTTGTTTACTGTGACTAATATTGACTTTACACCAATGGATAAAGCATCTAAAGCATGTACTAGGGTTTTTATGGTTGAGATCCAACAGACTAAAACCCCAAAACACTGTAACTATTTTGGCAGTTACTAAACGAATTCTTCTTGGGAAGATGAAGACTAATCACAAGAAAAAGTTAGACAAAGACTAGACCTACCACCACAATGTGTGCTTCCTTCATTCACTTAACTTGTCTTTTCCCTCCTTTTCTTTTTTCCATCCATTTTCTTGGTTATGGCAAGTATTTCCAAGAAAATTCCTATATAATAAGAGAAAAAGACAAGCAGAAAAGCAGAGAGAGCACGTTGTTAATTGTTTTTCTTTCTTTATTATCTGTGGAGTATAAGAGAAAGATACGGTTATTATTAAAATCCAACAAGTGAAATGGAATGTGGATCTTGTATACAGTGAAAACTAAATAAAGAAAAGGAGATCTGAAAATAAACGGTGAAGGTGAAGCTTCTAATTCTCAACTGGCCAAGACACTTGACACTGCACATGCAATACAACAAGAACCTTTCTCTCTATATGTAAGAACTAAGAAGGGTGTGCTCTCGGGTTGGTTTGAAATGTGAGAAAAAGGACTTCATAATTGAGGTTTTGAATAACAACACCTTTAACACCCTCATTCTTGATATGATGATATTTGTGCATCTTTTTCTATTTTCTTATTCAACAAAATCGGATTATTGCTTTAATGCATAAAACAAAACAAAAAAAGAGAGAAAAGGAAATGAAACTTTGATGTCAAAAGCAATCAAGGAAGGTGGATTCGTCTTCAATGTAATAAACATTAAAAAAAAAACAACTTGTGTGTGTGTAGCCGGTGAGCATGTCAAGAACATCAGGAGTTGTAAAGTTTGATCTCATTTTGATTCATGCCAATTGTTGTATTACCAAAAGGGTAATGTATGTCTTGTACTAGCTAGGGTCAAGTTTTGAGGCATTGGAGGAATTAGAAATGGTCAAGTTGCTAGGGAACCCAAGAAGCACAGAAGAGAGACTCAATCACCCAGATCCACCGACAAAGACTTGTAAAAATGGAAGAATTTTTATTGTCATTTTGTTTATGTTAGCTCTGCATATAAACGTATGAAAATTATGTTAATCAGATACTTGTGCGAAAATAAAATAATGTTTCTTGTTTAACAATCGGTCTCATATGTTAGTGAAAGGAAGTTGTAGTATAAATAAGTTATATTGTTCGTTCACTACTGGTTCAGAGATGACAAAATTGGTAATTAATCTCCTAAGAGTTATTACATACTCTTGCTGTTGCCTATAATTGGAAGTAACAAATTAACTATTCAAGTTAAGTAATTATAATTGTGAGAACAGATAGGTGCAAGTCCCTGTTATGAAAATTGCTTTACCGACAGTTACAACATGCACCTGCACTGCATATATAATTCTACAAACTGAAACATCAAATTCCAGTCTTGAAGTTGAAGGCTTTCTCTTCTTTAATTAATTATTAATTTATTAGGCCACTATCATCACCGTGTGTCTGCTTTCTTCTTATAGGTTCTACTTCCATTCCTGCACCCTTTATCTCTTTCACTGTATGTGTATCATTAGAACCTGATTAACCATCTTTACATACATATATTTCAATTTTTAGTGCTACTTTTTGTTCATATATTTATTGACTTTTCTTGATTCGTAAGTAAAGCAGATACCCCATGTAGTGTGTACTAGTTCTTACTGTACAGAATATGAGTGCAAGTGACTTTCTTATCAAAAGGAGTCAGTCATGTTTCGGATGAAATATAGAAACATTTGTCTTATCAGATCAAGAAGCAGATGGCAAAATCCAAAGCAACAACACTGGCACATCCCTTTGTATTGTTGCCCAACCCACAAACAGAGAGAGATCAAAGGTAAATTTAAAATTATAGCGTCGCCTGAGAGATTCGAACTCTCGCGGGGAAACCCCATGTACTTAGCAGGCACACGCCTTAACCACTCGGCCAAAGCGACTGTTATGCCGTGAAATATTATTTGACCAATATAACCTTTAATGACTGTTCCAAACACTTTATGCCTGAAGTATTCCATCATAACAAGAATGTTAAAAATTATAATGCATTAAACACCTAGGTTACGTTAATTAATAAATCAAAACTGAACAAGTTTTTGGCTTTAGATACAGAGCTTTCTGGTTGATACAAATGTTAGAAATTTTCGAAAGGGTCTTTGTAACATAGTCATCGATACCATGTTTAATCTTTAAACAAAATCATACCTTGAAATGTATACCCAAAGTTCTTTCCGATTTCGGGAACTCTCTGTGATTTCAAGGAAAACATGGTTTATTACATATTTTAACTTTTTTCTAGCTGGCTTTGGCTTATTCCTTCCCCTCAGTTTAATGAAATGAAACAACACTTCCTCTACCAACAATGTAAATATGTGATATTATTCGAACATAAATAAAGCGTCAGATCAATAATTATTACTTCAAAAAAGAATGGAACATGAATCAAACCAAATAGTACAGTACATCATTGGACAAAAAATGAAGGATAGTAACCAAAAAGTAGCAAATAGATTTTCCTTTTTATAATGCTCAAATAATGTCTTACACCATATTCCGCAAACTCTAGTAAAAGGTTACAGTATTTTTTGTTATTGATATCATCCCCCATATCGAGCATAAGGGAAAGGTTAGTAGGGGGCTAGTGACGAAGTTAGCCCCGACGCTAGCCTGCTAGTTTCGGGACTAGTTGTGAGGTAGCTGAGGCTTACTCCGTTGCCGGGCCAGCAACGGAGTTAGACCTGTCGCCGAGACCACGACTCTTGCTCTAATACCGGCACAGCTGCCAAGGTGACATCAGGCCACGCGGTAGCGCCCTGTTTTTTTCTTCTTAAATATACTTTTTTTCGCAAATGTTATTTTTTTAATCGTAGCATAGGAGCCGTTAATCTTGTTTTGTGCCAGCACTGGTGCCTCCGTTGACAACCGGGCCCACAACATCCGCCGTAGCAAGCCCAACCTCAGGGCATAGCATCGCCACCGTTCGCGTTGCTCTAATGTGTGCTACTTCTAATTACTGTCACTAGAAAGACAAAAAGGAAGGACTAGGGGAAGCGTAAATCAAGCGATGTGGGGTCGGCTTCTACTACGGCGTCGACAGTGATTGTCCTAACCGACTACATGGAAAGTTGCTCCTCGTCGAGGACAGAAGAAATGAGCGGGAACGGATGCTTCGTGAATGGCAAGAACAAATTCTTACCGATGCTCGGAAAGCTAGGTAGGTTAAAATCCTCAACAAGTTCGAGGAATTGATGATGACCGACACGTCAAACCTTCACAGAGGAGTAACATGTTCTGCCCACAATGCTCATCAGTCAGTCCAGGCCAGACTACACCCCAGCCCAAAAGAGCGATGTATTTTTTTAAGATGTAATTTTTGTAATAAAAAATTATTTTACAATTACTAACACTGATTTTCAGCCGGTACTGTGTTATGTGTAGCCGGCATTGGTGTCAATTACACTCACATCTGTTGACGTGGCAACGCCAACACGGAAACTAAATCGGTGATGTTTTGGCCTTTCCCTAAGGTAATTGACTTTTCTTTTACTGGTGGCGAAATCTTATTGGCTCCATAAAAATAAACCAATCACTCAACTGACCTGTAGAGATTCTTTTTAGAATCTGTACAAGTTCAGACTATAAATACATTTTAAATAAGGTAAATAAATCGATTATTAATAATTATATTTTCAGTTCATTTACCATAAAAACAGACGTAATGAGAATTAAGAAAAAAAAGAAGTAAGCAATTAATAATTACAAAATAGGCTGTGAACACGAATCCGCATCAGCAAACCTTGTCAGTTTCCAGAAATTCATGTCCGTACCGAGCTTCGCGGCGGCGGTTCTCGCCGGTTCCGACTTACACCTCGCTAGCAACAGAGGATGATGTACGGAGCCTCCGCCTTCTGATTTGACCGTTGTGTCTCTGAATGTACAACCTTCTGCTTTTGCCTCGTGTTTCTCGAAAAGACCCGATTTCTCGTCATTTTCTGGGAGCGTTCTCGATTTCTGATCCGAATCTCTGCAAGTGGGTTCATTTTCCGATGTGGGTTTGTGGCTGTCGGCGACGTGGGCACGGTTCAGTTCCTCTATTCTGGACGACTCTTCTTCCCCTGTTTCTTCGCTTCTCGCCGGCGACCCCCAAAATCTGCTGGCCAACGATGACGATCTGTACGGAGCAGATCTGGACCTCGTCAAGAGCAAAGCGTTCCTCGGAGGCGAATTAGAAGAAGACACTAAAACCTCAACTTCTTCGGCCTCGTTCCCGTCTTCTTCTTGCCTTGTTTCTACCCTTTCAACCTCCAATTTCGGTTCGACTTTCCTACAATCTTCTCTGATTTCGACTTTTCTCCGACAACAGGATTGAAAAAACGGTACCCAACTGCGCCAATCGAGCCTAAACGAGCTGCAGCAGGGTGTTTTGGTGCAGGAGGGACAGAACAGAGCTTCTCGGACCCATTTGCACCGGCGAGTGGTCTGAGCTCCGGTCCCGGCGGGCTTTTTGGAGCGGCGGACACGGACCTGGCCCATGCAAGTAACCTTGGGGGAAGAGGGCTCCTGGGTCTCTACGGCGGCGAGCTTTCTCCGGAAGAACATCGGGCTGGAACGAGACCTCCCTCTGCTTCTGCTGCCGGTGTTGCTTCTCAGAAACCTCATCAATGGCGGCGGGAACTTCTCGGTCCGACCCGGACTCGATATGTGTTTCGAGGATAGCTTCATCATTTCTCTATCCTGCTTAGGTGCTCAGTTTTTTTGGGTTGTGAGAAACTATTACTGCTTTTGTTGTTTTTGTGACCCTTGTGTTGTGCTTCGAGAAACGAGAGTGAAAGCAAGTGACTCTGCTTCGGTGTTTTTTAAAATGATTTTTTGTGATGTGTGCTGTGACTTTAGCATTTTTTTTTTTTTTTTATCTTTTGCATGTGTGGATTGTTGGGATGAAGTTTTACCATTCAATTGTGTTGGAGAAGCTATTAAATCGAGGTTTAAGTCAATTATAATAATAGATAAGGATACATGAGATGAGACATACCATTCTCCATGGGAACAACTTTATGTCAATTTTGGAGTGAGTGAGGTGCAAAAGGAAGAATCTAATTTTCTAGTTAGAATGTCATAAATGAATGATGCTAAGGGCAATAAATGAATGATAACGCATGACAGTACATAAGTTACTTACTCAAGGTTGAAGATGTGTCTCTTGCACAACCTCCAGGTGATCTTTTCAACGTCCTTCGAATTGAATTGACTGTTCAGCCCCTTCAAGTCAATGTTTCCATTCACATCCCGCATGCCCTTTATGGAGATTTCCATGTCTGGGTAGTTGGTTCTCATTTCTGCAGTAAAAAGAAGAAAAACATTGCAACCCTGATGGGGTCAACTGATGTTTCAAAGTTTTCCTTATGGCACTCCAGAGAAGGATTGACCATGAAGAAAAAGGCAAACAAGCTAGAGTCAATGAGGAATCTATTGGTGAAAGAAAGAGAAAAGAACTCAGCTCTGGACACAAGATACATAAGAAATGAAGATAGTCTGTGATAAACAAATGAAATATGGAAGATGCAAGAAAAGAGAAAAGAGAAAATTTTCATAAAACTAGGCAATGAGCATGTTAAAAGCTGCTGCAGTGTACATGTAAGCATAACCCACTAAGGACACTCAAGCCTAAGGTTAATCACAAACTAAGTTCACTTCCACTGAGAAACCGGCATAGCTTTTGTTGTTCTTAGTAACCACACAATTCAGAGTCAATAGATCTTTTCATCCCAACAACTGACCTCTTGGACTCAGATCTTGCCATGTTATTGTAATCCAACATGTCCGTACAACCAACTCCGTCAAGTGCTTCAGTTTCTTCATCTGAGAAACAACGCAAAACCAAGATACTCTCAAGGCTTTATTCAAGAAAAAAAAATTGTAACTATAGCCTATAAGCACAACATCATATAGATACACCATTAGCTTCGAAAACAATAATCATATTTAAGCTGAGAAATTAGAAAGTCTTGCCTGTGATGGTTGATAGAGAGAGTTCAGTCAGGCACCTAACACAGTCCTTCAATGATTGGAGTTCAGTTTCCTTCTCATTTAGCTTCAATTGGGCTGTTTGTAGTTCACCTTCCAGCTCAGTGATTTGGTTTTCCTGCTGTTCAATAAGCAAGTGGGACAGTTTCTTATCCAGTTCAGATGGCTTTACTCCATCAAATTGGTGAGGATTACAAACTTGGTGCTCCATCTCATTCTCCATGTCAGTGAGGTGATCGAACTGAAACAATTTTGTATTTTAGGAAGAATTCAACCATGCTATGAAGCCAAAACCCTCTCAGCCCAGCACAATATACAATGTATACTCCATTTGCTCTCTGGATTAAGAAATCTAACTACACCTAACTCTCTACCATGTTAACTGTGTCCATTTCCCAAATCTTGCTTGTCCAACCGGTCAAACACTTGAACTTGGATCTTAGGTCCTGGGTTCAAGTCCCAACAAGGGTACCTCGCTTCTTATTATTGGGCCTCTCTCATGGTGGGGGGTCAAGAATTTAGTGCTCTCAGTCTCTTCTATACATATACATAAGGGAGCCCACTTCTTGCTTGATACATCAATCTTAGAGTTCTTTCAAAATAAAAAATTGTTTGGTGCTTCCTTACTTTTACATAAGCAAGTCTTAGCCCAAAAGGTTTGATACACCTGATTTAGTGCATAAAAAAACAGTCCATTTTTTTACAACTAAAACTGAAAAGAACAAGTAACTTTTAGATACAGTTAAATGCCTGTTTCAACACTTCCAAAGATTTTTATCCCTACTTTACCACTTGGGAACTAGCAGATGACAAACTTGCTAGCTGGTAGCTATGTCATGAAGTGATAACTATTCAAAAGATGATAGTAAGATACAGAAACATGAAAGAAAGGGGGCAGCATTCTGATGCAAGTTTAGAGGCAATTACAAAAACTGGAATGGATAATAAAAGCACTAATCATAGGCCAGTTTCACTCTTTCCCCAAACACATAGCTCATTAATTAGGAGCAGTATCCTTCACAGAGAACCCTACCCACCTAATTGTCTCGAAAACCAAAAGTTGAGGAATTATGTAATCACATCAAGGACACACACCTTCATGCCTTGATAAATTTACTCGGCAAAATTTTCCATCATAACTCTATATTAGTAATAGGTAAAGGTAAATGCACCATGATGGTGAACACACCTAACCATGGTAGATTAATTCATATGAAAAATGTACAAGTATTAACTCACCTTGGGCAAGTTTTGTCTCATGCCATCAAGGTAAGAAGCTGCTGCACTGCACCAAGGAAGTTTTTGCAGTTCAGACACAAACTCTGCTTCCAATTGATCCATTTCTAGCAGCTCCAGTTCCTGCTCTTCAGTGAGAACACTACTTGGACATTCAACATCATCAACTGTAGAGAGACTGGAAAGTTTAATATCATTTGACTCTCTGTCCTCTATTTTTGTCTCAGCTTCAGTGGCAGAGTGCCTGACTTGAATACTGCTTGATGATTTTCTTCTCTGAAGCTCGCCTTTTAACTCCTCGATAGCTTTTGCAGTCTCGTCCATGGCGGTGTTTAGCTTACTGATTTCAGATTTACCAGCAGACATCATGTACTTTATCCCAACACCAAGTCCCCAGCCAAAGAAAGAACTACCTCCTAATCATATATAAACCCATAATTGTTTATTATCAACTATAAACCATAGAATTGAACAATTAGAAGCTCCTAAAGACTGAAATTTTTATCTCTTTTAGCAACAGTAATTTATATGAAAATGTTCTTAATATTAAAGGGATAAATGTAATGTATATAATGACATCTATGATATAAATGAAACAGACAGCAAGTTGAAAGTGCAAGGCATGATTAAGAGAACAAAAGTGGCAATGAGGATTGATTGCTAGCAAACTACAGGAATAAGATTTAAATTGGGGTTGTCTATACTGATGATCAGCAGTTTTCAATTTCTTTTCCTACTTGTTTTCTCAGCTACCAAACACAATAAAAAAACAAGATCTAACCTTCGGAGGGACACGATCCACTCTTGCTAGCAGCTAAATGCTTTCCAGTCCTCCTCTTCAAGCAAACAGAAGACCTGCTCGCACCCTTCCTCTGCCCAACCCCAACCCGTACAGAACGGCCACCAGATGACCCCGATTTCTGCTCCGACCGAACTCCTTCACCAGCTCGAAACCCACATTTCTTCCTCGAATTCCTAGCACCGGGTCGAGACCCATATCCGCTCCCAGACTCGAGACTCGAAAACCTGAAAATAACCACCT
>JAYMSW010003723.1:0-11840 GCA_036897725.1 Erodium texanum
TTTAAAAATGACCAAAACAAGTTTGGTTTTAGATTTTCCTATGTCATTTTTAGTTCTCAGTAATTGGAAGTGGGAGTGTGATGACTTTTGACTTCTACGAGCTTCTGAGGAAGACTCACAAGAGTTGGCCGATAGGAACTGGCAAACATCAAAGCTGTAGTTAGTATAACATGTTCTCTGTACAAAGCATGCATAGCTAAAAGTAATAAATCATCATAGCGAATAAGTTTCCTTTAAGAGCCTATGAAAGTGCAACCATAATCTTAACATGATGCAATGAGAGAACAACAAATGCAACCATGAGTGTTTGGGTAAAAGCAAAATACTGTAATCCTGGTAATAATTTCACAAATAGAAGCCATTGGCAAGAGGATCTGGGAATGTGCTGGATTTAGTTTCTATATTGTATCATGTGTAGATGGAGTGAATATGATAAGTATGCTGTGGTAAAGCTCTGGGGTGATCATAAAAAACATTGGTTCCATAAAAAATGCAGACAGTAACGATCTTATTGAGATCTATCCATCTCATGAAATGAGAGTAGCAATAAGAAATACCCACTTCATTAAAGTATACACCTTAGCTCTTGTCTAAAAATTCCCTCTGAGATCATCTAATATAACGAAGTTGGACTCTGACTTAAATCAGGAACCAGCAGTAAACTATACACTCCTTGCAAGTTGGGTACCAAATCTCTCTAGGTAACTAAGCTACAAACTGATCTCCTCTTACAAACAAGGCAATGACCCAGCAGCCAAAACCCAAACGATACCACTTTCAAGCTGGTATCAGAGCCTTCGACTTACTAATATTAGGTACCCAAAACTATCATTGCCAAGAGAATTTACAAGGCAGGAAGTAACTACTACAATCAATGTTCCAAATTTTACTATCAAAATCCAAGCTACATAATATCTTGAAACAAAACTTATTCAATGGCACTTGCTAAAAACAACCTAGGTTCAGCTGCTTTTCAAAGGAAATATTAAATTGTAAACCCACTCAAATTTTCACTACAAATCCTCTTGGTATCCAATACACAACAACACATTCAAGCTAATGGCACCACTGACTTCAACCTCAACTTGTATTTGCACATTCAAAGGGAAATTCACAGAAGACCCATCTAAAATAATATAATATAATCCCAAATCTTAGTGAGATACAAGGCCAGCAAAATGTAATCATGACAAATTACAAGTCCGTTTGGCAGCCGAGAAAATGAAACGATTCAGAAAAACTCCTTCAGAGCCCTAAATGTTTCACTGGTTAAATAACAGAATCACAGTTGATCATTCAAATCAATCAATTGGGTGACGAGTTGCGAGCGTACCAGAAGGAGAGTGTAGATGACGAGTTGCAGAGAAGGAAGCTTCGACCTGACGGAGAAGACAGATCTGCGACCCATCTTGGACTTGGCAGCGACCCTCCACTCTATGACCGTACAGATTTACAGAGCGTTAGAGATGTCAAAATTGAAGAAAGAAACGGGGGCTCTCGTCTTCGTTCTTAGTTCTCAGTGCAATTTTTATTTTATTTTTCAATTTTGTTTTCAGGACATTTTTTAAGGACACGTCATATGATGATGTGTCTATCGGTTATTGGACAGCTTGGCCCGGTTCCAAATAAACCTTAGGATATGTTTGGAAACCAAAAATGTTAAAGCAACCACATTGTATTTTCGATGATTTAGATAACACGTCGGACACTATGAGACTCTTACACATATAAAGTGGATTCGTAATTCCAAAAACAACGGGTTGTTGATGCTTTTATTTTGTTTTTAGCTTTTATTTTTTACAATTGTAAAATAATAATATTTTATTAACAAAATAGTCATGTAGCAGGATTCATATTTCATCAATAAATATCTAAAAATTACACTAATTAGGTATTGCAGACATTTTTATTACTCTAAAAAAATTACAACTTATAAATTTCTTGATAGAAAATCTATGGAGATGAATTTTAAAAAAAAGTTTGTATTTGGGGGCAATAGATAAATACAAAATCGAAACACATAAGTGATTAATTTTTTCTTTTAAGACAGTGATTCAAAATTTTAAGACTATTAATCATTTAAAGTTGCCATGAAATTGCATTGGGATACTTTTTCTATTTTTGTGGAATATTGAATAACTTTGTTTGATAGGTCTCATTTGTTATATGTAACTCAAGCATGAAAAAAAAAACATTATCATCTTGTAAAAAATATATATCTTTTAGATATTTTCAAAGTACCATTTAATTCGTAGTTGGATGTGGTTGTTACAAAAGTGATATGCAAAACATGTGTCATCGTAAATTATCCGATTGATTGAATAAAAAAAAGCATTGATAAATTGATATATGTGGTTGTTTGTAATAAATGAAGGGTTTTACTCAAAGACTATTCTTACATAACATGTGTATAGTACGAGATGAAAAATCACACTCAATAATCGTTATTATTTTACATTTGTTATGATTCTTTTTATAATATAAAGGGTCTTATTTCAAAATTCTGCTTGCATTTTTAATGTCTGATTTGATATTACACGTAATAATACAATATATGACATCAGAGAAGCTACGAACCGACTAAGCTTTTTACGTACAATGTGTGTGCAATTTATGTGTCGTGCATGTGCATTTCCAATATACGCAATAAATTGACCTTACATTTGATATTATGTTCAATAATCAAATTAAAATAACTATAATAGTATCAAAACAATTTAGTTCAATTACAAATATCAATATTAATCGATTGGATAATCGTTCACACACCCTTAATAACACGGAAATGGAAATATCAAATTGCAAATAAATAAAACAAATCATATATTCTTACCAAGTCCATTTTGTTTCTCCCATTTTGATGATTATCCAAAGCAAATGCATCACTTGCATGACAAAGGAAAATAATAGCCAAGACTTCATTCTCAGTCAATAGCTCACAATTGTAACTAAAACATCAAAGCATGAAAGATAATAAGTGACAAACTACAACCAGATTCAACACTGAAACACGTTTTTTTTTTTTATCATTATACTGAACAGTCTAATTGGTTCGTCTGTCTGGAATCTGAATACAAACAGCAGTAAAGAACTAACAGAACAATTTTTCCTTCTTTAAGCATCGGCCCTTTGAGCAAAGAGGCTGCGAAAAAACGCTCTTGAAGCTTGTATTTTGATCCAGAGCCTTCCTCGCCTTTCAAATATCCTAAATAAAGCTTAACCTGCTATCAATAGTAACTGTCTGAGTACAGGACTGGAGCAACAAAGTTATTAGCTATCACAATGTACATCAAAGTTCCCCAACCAAAATGCAGAAAGAGCAATATAGTAAACTAAATGCAATTGACCGTTATTTCAGGCATCGAGCATTCACAAATACATGTCTTGCTGCAGTGTATAGTTGATTTTGTGTTTGTTTGTTTCAAGAAATAAATGTTTATAAACAAGGATTTAGATTTAGCACCAGCACTCAGTGTTTACCTAGTTTGAGCCCCCAAAAGACAGCCTAGCAATTTGATTAAAAGATAGACCACCTTGAGGGATTCCTCGTGAAAGAAACAATCTGGTTAGTCTCAAGTCTTAACAGTGTGGTGTATTTTCAGATTTTGTTCCTTCATGTATTGGGATTAGTTGGAAGTACGACAGGTATAACATTGTATGACTGAACAATCTCAGAAATTTGACAGCAATATCACATCTCAAAAGATTTTCAATTCACATGAAAACTTTATATTTCAAGGCAAAAGCTATACAAACTGCAAATTGCATCCAATGGGAATAACCGCTTACTGTTGATTATTTCCAACTTCTTGCATACAAAATAAATAGCACAATAAATGCAAATTACACAAAAGGAACATCACTGTTGGATCAGAGGAAGGTCTCATGGACTTGTAATTTTTCAATGACGTAACAACAAAGTTATATTTAATGCACAACCAGAGCTTGTACAAGAATCAAGGAGTGGATGGGAAGTGGAGGGAACTTGAAGCCACATGCAAAAAACAAGTGAGAAGCCTCATGCAAATAAACTAATCGGGGGATAAGATAAACTGTACTGGACAGCCAAAGCATATGCATCACACAATACACAAATTAACTAATAAAACTTAGTTCCTTAAGCAATATAGCAAAATAAAGTTAGCATGCAAATAAATTTGTGGTCAAACCCTCAAGTAGAAGAAGCTGGTTTATCAATCTTGCTGCTTTGATTCGCTGAATCAGCTGGTGGTGGTACATATATTTGTGCTCTCTTTATAATCTCAGCAACAACCCAACATTTGCGTTTGCTTAATGGCCTAGAAGGATCCAGCCTTACCTGAAAAACCAATCTAAAAAGGTCAAACAAATGCTGATTGCTACTATCATGAAAATACTGTTAACAGATCAAGCTTGCAAGGAATCAAAATGTGCACATCAACACCATCAAGAGAGCATAAACATCACAAAGAACCCAACTATGGGCTCAATATCAATCGTTCAAGATCGGGACTTGATACAAAGGCACCAGTTATGTGTCTATGTATCTTCAGAAACACTCACAACACTCAAATTACAGGTCCATACAGAAACACAATTTGCACCCATTGCAATTAGCAAAATGGTAATATCAGTTCAATAACAGCATGCTTAATCAGCCTACCCATCAAGCACAAAACACATTTCAAGAATGAAACACAAACTCACTGTGAACTCCAAACATTTTATTATGTTTACTTCACCAAAACCCATCTAGAAATGCAATTGATTATTGAATACGGAGTGCAGGTAAAATGTGTGTAAATGATAGTGACTAAAGATACGAACTTTATCGCCGATGTTGCACTGGTTGTGCTCGTCGTGTGCCATGAACTTGGAGGTGCGCTTCACATAGCGATTGACGAGTTTGTTGTGGAAGAGCCTGTCCACGGCGATGACGACGGACTTCTGCATCTTGTTCGACACCACCATCCCCACCAACGGCTTCCTCTTCTCTCCTTCCTCAAACTCTTACTCTCGATTTTCAGTGCTCGGCGATTGAATCGGCGGAGATCGAAGGACTCGGAGGATACGCCTCAGTACCTATGCGGTGAGAATCGGAAAATATATGTTCTTCGACTGCGACGAGGGTTTAGAGAAACAGAGCAGATTGTAGAAGATGGAGCATTTGGGCTTGAATCTATGGTCTTGAGGCCCATCACTGATTAAGGCTTGAGAGAGCCCATACCAGTTTCATCCAAAGCAAAGCCCGCATGAAAAAAAGAGAGTAAATTTATATGGTTTTTCAGTTACATATCGTACATAGAATTTTTTTTTCTTTTCATATAAAAGCTAAAAACCAATTTTATTTTCTTTCTCATTGATTCTCCCCCCCAAAATACAAAAACAATTCAACCCAAAAACCCTCTCAAATTCCAAATTCTTCTGCATTTCTCTTCTTCTGGATCTTCCTTCATCGCCAGATTTGCTTTTCTGGTTCAGTTTCTGCTCAGATCTTCGAATTCGGTTCATGGACGCCGCAGCCCAAGACCAGCAAGATCGAATCGTCTCTACTGGTACTTGTGTTTTCATTTTCAACCTCGACTTGATAATTTTCTGTGTTGAATGTGTACCTGAGTTCAATTGACTGAACTGGTGATTTTGCGCTCTTTAATTCGGAGAAGAATTGCTATGTCGATTTGTGTGTGGAAAATTCTTTATGCATTTCTTCGTTCGATCGGATTTGCCTGCTTTCTGAGCTTCTCTTGTTTTCTACGCGTTTATTTGAATTGCTTGTTGGATTTTGGAATTGGAGCATATTAGTATCATTTCTTTGGTGTGTGCTTTGGCATTGTAGAGTATGGACTGTTTTTGCTTCCACATGGAAGTTAGGGTTTCTTTTGGGATGTTCAGAAATGGAATCAGCTTATTTATGCTACTCTTATTTGAATTAGAGCTCTTTCTTTGAATATGATCATGTTTGTATGCTACCATCTTTCGGAGTTTTGATTGGTAGTTGATAAGAGCTGCAAGAAAGAAATAAAGCTAAGTCTGGAAATGTTGCTTTCATGAGATTATAGTTGGTTGTTGGAGGCCTAACATTAGTTCCTGCTGATTGCAATTTAATTTATGTCATAACCTGGCTTCTTTTTTTTTACCATGTGTGGTTTTCATTTTATAATTGGTTCTAGTTTGGGGTGAAGTTCTATAACATTATATAGATTCCATGGGACTCAAATATATTTATGATGTTTGGTGTTTCTTAGGTAACACTCCATGGTTAGCTTTGATTGTTCTGTGATTTTTGTTATCTTCACTATGGGAGGGTGACTGGTTCATAAAATGTCAACTGTTTTACCTTACTGGGGATTGCACGGTTCATGTGAAGATTAAATAAGAGTTGGAAAGTTGGTCATCGGGCTTGCTTCCTTTCCGTTTAAAGAAAGCTGTCTGCAATGATAACTGTGGCACCATCAATACATTTATGAAGCATGATTGTGCGCTCCCACGTTCGTTTCTTCTCCAGATAAGTAATTGTTAATGTAAAACTTCTGGGAAGATGTTTGGTAAGCGCACAAAAGACACTCTGCCCTTGGTTTTGGATGTTTTTTTGTTTCTTATGGCATGTCCATCTTGACTAGTGCTTCATTTTGATTGTCTATGGAGTTTATTATGGTGTAAAGTATCACTTACCAAATGCAGACACAGTAAATATGAATAAATTTATCTTCCATACGATTGATTGCCTATATATGATCACGAGGGTCCTCTCACTTAATGAAATCAGCATATACTTGGATTCAGTGTGCTTGTTAGTCACTTCATATGATTATACATTCTGGATACAATTGTGCAACTTGAATAAAGTTGGCTAATAATTAATAAAAGTACGATAACACCATAAGATATAATCTTGTCATAAAAATTGAAAGAACCCGTTAACTAATAATATGCTTATCTTGTAAAGAACACCTGCTGGCTGCTGATGTATATGGCACGATGAACCCAAGCTGTCAAGCCAATATGTTCCTTCTTCCTCTTTCTAGACAAAATTATTTTCTTTCCTATTTTGAGATAAGTAAGATTATAATCCAAAACCTTTCTTTGACATTATATTGTGATACATGGATCTGTTGAGCAGTTCATGTACCGATGTGCTGTGCATCTATATTTGTGTCATGTATGGAATGCACATATGTTTCCCCTGTTTCCATTCATTATGTCATGTATGTAGGTTAGAGGATGTATCCAATGGCGCTTCCTTATTAGATAACTCTCCTCATGTGTATGTTTATGGTCTTCCTATAAATTTATACATAGATGATAGCTCCCTCAGATACTTGTTTATTATTGTTTTTTATCTGTCTTATGTGGTAGTGGTACTGACTCTTATAATATGATGGTGGATATAGGAGAGAGGCCTGTTAAGCCTGATGACTTGGTGGAGCAGGTACTTGTTAATCTCTTTCAATTGATGTTATCATTTGCATTCATGCCCATTAGCACTTCATTTTGTAATCTCTTTATCAGCCATTTCTGCCCAACGACGAAAGAACTGTTTCAGCGAATCCTTCTCCGGATGCTGCAATCATGGGGCATCCAAGGGATATCACAAAGCAACCCGAGTATTCAGATGTAGGTGGAGATATTGGCAATGTCCAAGCACTCCATGTTTTTACTCATGATCAGAATTTTGGATATGGTGGTTAGTTTGTCGATCCTTCTCTTTTACTTACAATTCAAATATTCTCACATAATATCTATGTGCTTACTTTTCTAGTCTTATTTGATAAAAAGGCTACAACGTCAGCGCTGGCATTTGGGATGGGTATTCGCCATATGTTAACGCTGATACCTATCATGCTTTGTCTCCGGTGAGTATGAACACTCTGTTGTCTATACTACAGTTTCTTGTTGTAGTTGAAGCTCATAAAATCTTTTTTCCTCTTTGTTTTGTTCTTAGGTCATCTACAATGATAATCCAGCTTTGATGTTTCAATCTGGTTATGGCTTCAACACTGATATGACATATGCACAATACTCTCCAGTCGGTACTCCTATGCCTTCAATAATGGTAGATGGCCAGCAATACCCGTCACGGCAGATGCTTTTCTCCCAGTCCTATTACTCACAACCAGTTCCTCCCAATATGGCTCATTTTTCTTCTGGCATTCCAGTTTCTCCAACAGAGATGATGATGCCTGATAATAGTTATATGTTTGGGTCATTTGGTGGAGGGAACATTCCTGGCAATCCTGGCTCCAGTTCATTAGCATCCCCGCCTGTGTACCCCCAGCCAATGGGTATCCTTGGATCATACGAGCACTATATAGGGCAGGTTTGTTTTCTTGTGTTTTTGGATTGCTGCATTTCTATTACAGTGCAGTCCTAGGTTGACAGCTAACATAATATTCACTCCTAAAACTCTCATGATGTGGGACATCGATAGAAATAGTTTATTCATAATTGACATTCAATTTGGACCAACCACCATCTGGCTTAAGCGATGTACTACTGGTTTTTCTATTTTAGTTGGAGAATGAATGACAACTCCTGTATGGATGCTAAAAGAAATCTAGCTGTTTGTCAGCTAATTTTATACCATCATGCCTAACACTGTTAATTGATTTGAGATTAGTTTTTATAACTGTTGATTGAAGCAATGCATCATCAAATTTCAGGATCATGGAAAATCTAGATCATATCTGGGTGATAGCATTTAAGAACTCTAGAAAAACATTTCATCTTGCCATAACGAAACTAACAAAAATCTAGTTATAGAACCTTGTAGACGTCACTAACTTAATATGGCTTTATATATTAGTATGGTTTAAATGCAAGTTTCTCAACAACACAGACCATTGCAGGGATTGCTATCAAACAACTCTGCTGGACATTATCCATATAGTGGTTCTTATCAGGACTTGCATCTTGGTAAGGCATCTATTTCATATCCTGGAGTTAATGACCATAACCGGCTTGCTCTTGACAAAGGGAGAAGACGAGACAGGGATCAGGATTCTATTTACATCTCTAATAGTGCTCATGATGTCTCTGTTGAACGTAATCGAGGACCACGGGCCACAAAGCTGAAGGGTAAGAGCACCTCTGAACAGGGCTCTTTATCTGGTATTAATGGAAACAATGCATCTGTTTCTAGGATTGACCACCTTGATTTATATAATCGGTTGGACTTTGTTACTGATTATGAGAATGCCAAGTTCTTTGTTATCAAGTCCTTTAGTGAAGATAATGTTCACAAAAGTATCAAGTATAATGTTTGGGCTAGTACACCACATGGAAACAAAAAACTCGATGCTGCGTATCATGAAGCCCAGGAGATGAGTGGCACCTGCCCTCTCTTTCTATTTTTCTCGGTATGTCATTTGTTGTTAATATTCTCGTCTTATTGTTGAAACATGTTGATGAATGTGGTTTGGTTGATCTCTTTGAAGATCTTGATACAAAATAGCTTTTGTGAATCGTGATTGATACTATTTGGTGAAGGGGAATGAAAAGGTGACTTGGATTAGGAGTGATAGTTCTAAAATAAGTATGTTACTGAGCATACTTGTTCGTTTCTTGTTAGGGTATTTTCCCTGTGCTTCTATCTTGTTAAAAAAAAAATCTTATAATATATGATATTTAGTTTCATGATAAAGGTTTATGTGCTAGCGACCTTTATGGTAGGGTGTCCCTACCCTCGCATACAATGATCACATGCATTATTGTGGAGATCCCTTCGCCTTGATACTATTTGTCATCTGGTTTGCTCTGCTAAAATGAGATTACTGATGTTCATACTAGGCATCTAGTCTGCTTAGTTCTTTTCTGTTTCCATTCAATTGGTAAAAATTTCCCTTTGGTGCCCACCCTGTTTCAGTTTTGTACATGTTCCACATTTGAGGTATGACTCATGTAATCATGTTTTGTTGATTACTAAATTTTGCAGGTCAATGGTAGTGGACAGTTCTGTGGGGTTGCTGAAATGGTTGGGCCTGTCGATTTTGAGAAAGATGCTGATTACTGGCAGCAAGATAGGTGGAGTGGGCAGTTTCCCGGTCGGGGGCATATTATCAAAGATATCCCTAACAGTAGATTCCGTCATATACTGCTTGAGAGTAATGAGAATAAGCCTGTTACACATAGCCGAGATTCTCAGGAGGTATATATTCTTTTAGTGTTGCCATACTCTGTTTCTTCTCTTCTTTTTAAAACTGTTGATTGTTCAGTCTGGTTGAATCATTGTCAAGTTTATATAGAATGAGATTGGATTGATTTCTAGAAATTTCACCACCTCTTTATGCTGTCAATTTCTTATTTTCCTAATTTGGAGTATTATATGCCCTTCATATAGGAGACATTTTGAGGGTTGGAATTTTGGTTTGTATAGGAAGTATTATATCACTAGATCTTGCATCTAATCTAATGTTTTTCCGCTTTTCTTGCATGGGATGGGATCTGATCTTCCTCTATTTCCAAACTATAAGGTCTACGTTTAGATGACACTATTTTGTTTTCTGATATAATATCAGGTGAAGCTGGAACATGGTATTGAGATGCTAAAAATATTCAAGGATCACGATGCACGCACATCTCTTCTAGATGATTTTAACTTTTATGATGAGCGGGAGAGAAGTTTGAAGGATAGGAAGGCCAGACAGCAGCGATCTAGCACAACAATAGATGTTCTGGACCATCTTTCAGAGGAATCTGTAAACCAGATTGCTGATAGTTTTGCTCATGGCGTTCAATTGGAAGATGGCAAAATCCTTAAAACTGAAACAGAGGTAAGGTCAAGAACAGCGTTGTTGTACTCAATATTCCATTAACCAAATTATTCAAGTTTTTTTTTCTTCTCTCTGAGTTCACAGTTGGAAGAGAATGGTAGAGAAGCACCGGGACAGGCAGTGGAAGCTGGAAGTGAGCCCGTTAAGAACAATTCTGATGACTGATAGGAGCAGATATGTGTATGTAGTAGAGGCAAAGGCATGCTGCAATCTGACAAAACTCGTTCTCGTTGGACAATGATTTTTTTTTGCCCGCCTAAACACCTAAGGTGGTATTTGGGGCAATTCATGAGCAGTAAAGATTCTCTTTTATTATATTTTCCTTTATTTCTTTCCAATTCAGATCGTTTGTGCTGTTTCAGAGCTTGTTTCCTCCCAAGTTTATGGTGTCTGGGAGTTGTTGGATTATCGAGTTGAGGGCATTGCCCGCGGAGATCATATGTGCCTAATGCCTTGGTTTTTAGTTTCTACATTTGCTTTTACTCAGTTTGATGACAGCTTTTGTGGGTTATGGAAGGAATTGTAAAATCACCCATTTGGGATGCAAATTAATAAAAGATGCCTGGCAAGCGGATTATTAATGGTTTTCAATCTTCAGTTTGTTTTGGATTTTGGGTCATTTTTTTCTTTATTTTATAGCAGGTTTGTTTAGCTCATGCAGTCAAATCCTTGAAGTGTCATTATGGGTTTGAAAACGCGCATCATTCAATAGGCAGCTTGTGGCACGTTTTTAAACAACGGACAACTTATCGTCTGTGTCCAGTACATTTGGGTAGTTTTTAGTAATTCCTCCTCTTCATTTTAAGCAGGTTTGTTGTGTTCTTGTAGTCAAATACTTTAAGTTGTTGCAGAATGTGGTCCACCTAAGGATTTCAAGCAAGAGCAAAACCATCATTACTCCTTATCATATACATTGAATGAATGGCAAGTTAAGTGTATATGGTTTCTTAACATTATTTTAATAGGCAAGTTGTTAGTCTCTACTCTCTATAAATAGCACCTCATATGGAAACTTTCATTTGGAGAGATATATCACAAAAGGATCTTGTATACTTCGTAATAGAGAGTGTTCTCTGTAAGTTTATAAAGTTT
>JAYMSW010003724.1:0-11839 GCA_036897725.1 Erodium texanum
CGACGGATTAGAACAAAGTGGAGCGGCGGCCTGGGCAAGGGCGGCGACAGGCTGAGCGATGACGAGGTGGGCGGGGAGGAGGGAGAGCGTGAAGGCGGCAGATCCGAGAGATGCTACCATCAGGCGGAGATCAAAACCAAAGCCAGAGAGGGGGAGAGCAGCCTCTTCCCCCTCTCCAATAAGCGACGGTTAGGGTTTCTCTCTAAAATATTCTTCAATTTTGGTTTAGTATCTTTAGACATTGCTCATCTTAGACTTGTTTTACAAATCCTTTTCAGATTCTCTTTTTTTCCATGTGGTTTTAGTAAAATCTCTCTCTACTAAATACTATTCCGACTTCTTGAATACTGATTACAAGTTCCATTATTCGTTGTGCGAATAGGAGTATCACGAACTACTGATGTATTAATCTCGGAAGCAATTGTATCAAATTACCACTAAGATCGTTATTGGTTAATAGTTTTGAAGTCAATGGTCTCGCTATACCACGACACAATGTTATGCTCTTTACATCAATAAATTCATTTTACTTTGCAGTTATTGAATTTCGAATCTTACATCCATTATCTATATGAATAAAGAGTTGTGAATCGGGCAATATTTACAAGAGAAGGGGAGAGAAGAAAAAATCCCTAACGTGAATTATGCCAACTTTAGGCCCATTCGAATCTATAAAGAATTTATGGGTGATTTTGAAGAGTAAATCAACCATAATCGATAAATACATGCAAATAATAATACAAACGCATTTAAGACGATGGACCTGGATTAGGATGAAATGGACCAACTGGGAGAGACTCGGGTCCAAATGTAAGTTGGATACTTGTTACCTTGGGACTTGTTGCTCCTCCCACATGTACTCCCCAACACGACCTATATCTATCTAACCTCTTAAAATCTGTCAAAGAACAAAAGCCGAGTCAAGAACAAACAACATTAGTGTAATGGTTGATGTGTTTGTCCTAGCCTAGGTAAATGCCAGTTGTGATTCGTTGCAGCTTGCATGCCCGTCACTTACCAACAACCACTGAATTTTCAGAAAGTTAATAAACATCACATGTAAATATTCGATCTGGTCTCCGATGCCTTGCCTCCAATATCTTCTTGTCAAGGCCTCACCATACAACAATTTCTGGCTTTTTGGCCCGATCTGAATGCTTATGTAAAGGTTCAACCCCCATAAACACAAGCATGAATAAGCATATTATACGAATTACGTAAACACATGTTAAACTAGTAAAATTATTCAAATAAAATTTTAAATCTCGCTTCACGATAAGCCATACTAAAACTATTCCACCGTAAAAATATCTAGATTTGTTCCTCAATAGTCAAGGGCGAAATTTTCTTCAAACGTTTCAAATATAGAGGTTTACAAAGTGATAAACACAACTCTAAGAAAACATATATGCCAAGAATAGTGGCACCCACGAAGAGGAATAAGTTAAGGAAATGGAGAAATGTAATGGAAAGGGTCATGGCCCAAAATGGCCTTATTATTCTCGGTATTGTTAGCAAGATGATTAAATAAAAGATGATACGAATCATGGAATTGGACAGAAGACAAAAGAACATGGAACAATCCAAATATCAAGTTGATTGGTGTGAGGGAGAGAGAGAGATTTAGGAAACTTCATAGAAACCAAACTCCGGACAATCTAAGCTAACCATCGTTTTCTTTTCTTCCTTCCCATCACAAGGTCCACTCCTTCCCTTCCCTCTTGCACCTTCCTAGAAACTTAAATTCTCTCATTTTTTATATCCTTTAATAATGACAATAATTCATTACTTACGTGAATACAAAAAAAGATTACTTGAGCATATACAAAACAAATCAATTTCGGATCTTAATATGCATGATAATAATATAAAAGAAATTCATTTACATGTATTAAATGATAATACTTTTTTTTATCAGCAATAAAATTCAAAGTATATATAACCTCGGAGAGAAGCTCAAAAAAGTTAGAGAAAAAAAAATCTTCAAAACGTAATGTTACGAACTTATGTCCAAATGATTGACCTGTTAGACAAACATGTGTATAGTGAAAAGACGAACTTGAACCATACATGTGTTCGGATGCAAGGGAATGGACGGTCCGGATTGGAGACAGCAAGGTGTCCTGCTTGGCGTGAAAAATGTGTCACCCCATCACAAAAATTCTTACGAAAAAATAAATGTGCGTGTGTGCCTATAAATATTCCATTGACCATTGCTAGCAATGAGTAAGTTGTTGGCGACACACATAGCTACACATAAAAAAAAAAAGTATTGGTTTGATCAGCAATGGAAAAGAATGGGATGAAAGCGTCATCGGCGACAGAGTACGAGGACTTGCTGCCGGTGATGGCGGAGAAGCTGGACGTGGAGTCGTTCGTGGCAGAGCTTTGCGCAGGATTCAGGATGCTGTCGGACCGGGAAAGGGGGGTGATAACTTCGGAGAGTCTGAGGAAGAACTCGGCTCTTCTGGGGATGGAAGGGATGACCAAAGAGGACTCGGAGGATATGGTCAGAGAAGGAGATCTTGACGGGGACGGAGCTCTCAACGAGACCGAGTTCTGCATCCTCATGGTCAGGCTCAGCCCCGGAATGATGGACGATGCGCAGACTTGGCTCCACAAGGCTCTTGATCACCTCTCTTCTCCACCCTCCTCCTCCTCCTCTTAAATATCTATATTGTTAAACGTCCATGGATCATTTCTTGTTTGGTTTTATGTTGTGTCTTGTGTTAAGTTACGCATGCAGAGTGGAAATGCACATCCTTTTCTTGCTCATTGACGGATTTTAAATATGGTAAATCTATCTGTCATCAACTTATCAGAACTGCTCCTATATCTAAAAATTAATACTAATTAGTGTGAGTTAAGAATTACTCAAGACATCTTAAAACGCTATTATTATTTTTTTGTAAAATCTGTTTGCATTTGACATAGATTTTATATCAAATTGATGTTCTATCCCAACCAAAATAATGGGTGCAGGACTTGACGTTGCTAAGCCGGCACTCCAAATTTGAAGGGATATTATAGTAAATTTTTATATTTGAAAATAAAAATAACTTTGATTGAGATGAATTTTGGTGATTTGACGCGAGACTGAAGATGACCTCCTAACAAAAAATAAAATCACATGATGAAGGCTGCTCTGATTACCACTGTAAACCGATCTTACTGAACATCATGGGTTAATTTATGGTTTGTGTGCACTCATAATTTTGCTACATTAAGTAATAGGTTTTTGCATTATTGTATCATCAATGTTATAATTAAGTCCTCACATGATAAAGAACAACATGAACACACCACGAATGTAAAATTTATTGGATTTTACCATATGCAACAAAATTATTTGCCTTCTATTGCCAAATTCATAAATATATAAGACAATCATTAAACCTAAATCATAGATTATTGTAAAGAATTCAATTCTAACAAAGAATGACCTCAGATTGTACAACAACTTACATTCAATTATCTTTATCCTCTGGAAAAATTAGTCAGGCTTTAAGCTTTACTACTACCTTATATAAACAATGAATCCAGTGGCTTTTCTTTATACATAGCCACATGCAAGAATCCTATCCCTCCAATAACTTCATTTCCTGCACAACAATTACACAAAACGGCTTAGCTTACCCCAATAACTGCACTTTGACTTTATATATGGGAATGACACAACTCAATACCTGTTCTTGATGCATGATCTTCCTTGCAGCTGTTGATGAATAATACTAAAAAAATTAATATAAACAACATAGTTTTGTGCTTGGCCTTGAATTCCTCAACCAAATCCTCGTTAAACAAATGGGGTAATGCCAGAAAGTTGGTTTAGAAATACGAAGACTGGTCATGAAGCACATTCAAATGAGCAAGTATTCTGGCTGCCAGTGATTTCATACTACCGCTTCCCCTCTGAGTCAAATCAACTAATGGCATCTGAGCTGAGGATCCATATTTTTGTTTGAACTCCTCCAGCCTGAAAATTCTTTCCAAAGCAGTCAGTGCTTTCTTCTGCAATCCGGGGGAAGGAGAACTAAGAAATCTTATTATCGGTGGCATTGCATTGGCTTCGGCAAGCACCTTACTTCCACTTTGCAGCTTAACACCTTCAATTAAAGTCAACAATGCATCCAAAGCAGCCTCACTGGCTGCAGGATCTGGTTCAGCTAAGACCCGCACAAGAGGCCCCACTGCATCAGCTTCCACAAGGCAAAATGATGATTGAACGGTACAGATTCCTCCATGAACCACACATCCAGTTTCTGGTGGAGGTGAGAAGCACCAAAACCCCTTACTCTTTGGCACAGGCTTGCTAAGCTGAGAAGAGTTCTCTGAAAAACTGGCAAGTGAAAGGGCGGCATGTTTCTTTGTTAGGGGTGTGCCTGACTCGAGCAACTGTACCAGAACAGGAATGATGCCGGCTTCAGCTCCTTTCTTTTGAGATTCTTGGTTCTTGGGGGCGACAAAACGGCATATGGCCCCCACAGCATTCTCAATTAGCTGATGCTCATGGGCATCAGACTTCTTGCCCTTGGAGAGAAGACTGATAATGATTGGCAGTGCTCCAGCATCCAAAAACCATTGAGTCATCTGAGGATCTTGTGGAAGGTTAGAGATGATACCGACTACAGAAGCGATTTCTTCTTCGTCAGCTGAAGATTTGATGATTGTGAGTAAGGTTTCAATGGTCTTCTGATTAATGTGCTCCAAGATGATGGCTTCGTCTCCACCTTCTACCAAGCAACAGAGCAGCTTCACAGCATTTACTCTTACAACTGGGTTATCAATCGCGCATAATTGAATCAGTACGTGCACAGCTGAGCACTGTGGTAGTAAATACACCAGCAGATCACCAGTTAGCATTGAATGATGAAATATACAACAGAGATTGATTCCATAATACATTTAGCAAGTTTGATAACCACTCAGAGATGCATAGACCTATTCAAATTACCTAGTAGTGCATTGACAACTGCATTGGTTTTGTGCAGGCTTAACATACTGGTTGCTACTTCCTTACCCTCCTTGTCATTGACATTCCATCATATAAATAAAATCACGTATGTGATATTGATTAGGCCTTAAGCCTAGGGTTTCTTTATGGTACAAACAATTTCTCAATAGTTCTCAAAGAGACTTGGCCAAGTGGTTAAAGATAGCACTCACCTCTAAGAGGTCAAGTGTTCAATCCCTAGTGTACCTCACACATAAAAAAAGAAGAAGAAGCAATTTCTTGAAAGCCCTTTCATATTTTGTTATTATGCTTTGTCTCTGGCTTTCTCACTATGAAGCAGTAGAGTTTATATAAACTTTTACGGATAATTGCAAATAAGTATCCCCAGGTATTCACTTTCTGCAAATCGTAGTCCCGTGAACTTCCCTTTTTATTGCACTTTGTGTAAATTTGTTTCAAAATGACGATTTTACCCTTGAAATTTTAATTTCAAAAAATAAGAAGAAAAAACAAAAAATCCAGAACTTTCTTCTTATTTGTACCTACAAAGAGGAATATAATTAAGGGAGGTGAAAATTCTGGATTTTTTGAAGGGTACAATCATCATTTTGGAACAAATTCACACAAAGTGCAACAAAAAGGCACATTGAGGGCACATTTTTGCGATTGTCAAAGAAGAGAGATACGATTTACAAAAAGTGAATACCTAAAGGTACTTTTTTGCAGTTATCCCCGACTTTTACGAGTCTCATGCATCAACAGAAAATTATTTTGTATTCTGAATCTAGTTCATATTCAATATAATGAAGTGCTCTTTCTGTGTGTGTATGTGTGTGGTGTGTCTCATGGGATATTGATACCTGCATTAACTTGTTCTTTACATTTGTGGCAGAGGGGGAGTGACACAAGGCATTAAAAGTCCTTAGTATGCTTTGCTGTATGCCAGGCCCATGCAGGCTAATCAAAGAGAAGAGCATGCAAATTTTTTCATCTGATTCCAACAATGACACCTCCGTTGAACCAGACTCCTGAGACACAGTTGATATGGCAAGTTGCAAAATTGTGACAGCAACTTCTTCACGCAAATTAGATGATGCTGAGCAATGATGGAATAAAAGGTCGAGCAATGGAATGGCTGCACCTTCTCTAATCATCTGGAGGCCGTTCTTTGGTAAGCTTGAGATGTTTTGAAGGGCCTTAACAGCTACTCTTTTAATGTGAATGTTTCCATGTGAAACCAAATGAAGAAGCGGGCCAAGTACACCACCTTCAAAAAGAGATGCTTTATTGTGGTCAGACAATTCCATCTCCGCCAAATTTGTTGCCATGATCATTTTTACATCTTCTGGTCCTGCATAAATTTCCAAACATTAACTACAAGTAAAACTTGGAGGGCTTAATTTCAAAATAATTTGCTTTGGTCTTTAATACAGGACCTGTGATAAACTAGAAGAATAGCCACATAACTCTAAAAGATGAACATGGTTCAGGAAAAACCTGAGGAAAGGCGCTCCAGAAAGTATTTAAAATAATTTGCTTTTGCCATCTGAATTATATTCTGATCAGAGAATGAGAGGTTTTGTAAAAGCTCTTCAGCCTTTCGGGCAGCTTGGATATCATCACTGTTTGACATAGTCACTAAAAGTAGTATACACCCTTGAACTTTTCCAATGCAATCTCTTACCCGAGCATTTTTTGATAATTCCAAAAGTAAAGCAACAGCTAATTTTCTTTCCTGAATACGGCGTCCAAGAAAACGGACAATAGATTCAATAGCATTTTCAACTAATTCAATTCTTTCCTGCAGAAATAATAGTTTACAGAAAAGATGAATTACAAGATAGCCATAGACCAGCAACAAGGTTCATGGTATCACATTTGAATCAATATTCATCCAATTGACAGCAACTCCTGAGACACAGTTGATATGACAAGGTGTTAACACCCCCATCAATTGGATGAATATTGATTCAAATGTGATGCCATGAACCTCAGTATATATTCATTAAATATCAACAATATATTATCTCAACCCAAAAGAAAGATTGAGCACTGACTAAGGCTTACTATTTTGACAAAATAATAGGAAGAATAAAGTTTGCATATAGATATGTGACCTCATTAACATTTTCATACACACAAGTTTTAATCCGATCCACACTAATTTATTAAAAAAATCATAATTACAGCACAAAAAGAGATTATAAATCCAACATGGGATATCCTGATAAGAAGTTGCATGTCATGAAGACATGGTTTATGCAAAAAAACAAATTGTATTATAGCTATTTCGCTAGTCCTTAATTAGCATTGCTATAGGTAGAATTGAAGAGATGGGTACCTTAGCATCATCGCTATCCTTTGCCAAAATGGAAAGGATGAAAAGTGATGAATTTCTTATGTCCCGATTCTTAGCACCAAGAAGCTTTATGAGGATTGGTATGTAATTCTCTAATATCACCCACTCACGGTGCACGTCTCTTTGCTCACAGAGACCCTGTAACTGTCCAAGGCATCGAAGCACCTCCTCCTCCTCGCCCAACAAAAGTACTGATTTCATGGAAGCAATTGTGATCATGGTATTCCTGTCTTTCCATTCTTCAATTGACTGTCGCAGAGTCTTGTTAGGCCGAAGAATCGACGTGTTTAAAGGGGTCATGGTCAAGGGGCACAAGTTGCTTCCATCCGCAAACCACTTCTCTATGGCACTTCTTTCAAATGTCTGTCCTGAAGAAGTTTCCACAGGATCTACCATAACTTCCCGAGTAATGGGGCAGTAGAATGACTGGAGAGGTTCCAGAGTTTGACTACCTAAGGACTTCCTCTTAGTAAAATACTTCATCTCTTTCTCCATGGGTGATGAGGTGGCATCCGCCCTTTCCAAGAGGGCACTGATCTGTGCCATCTGTATTGCTTCAGCCTGGTCCTTCCTAAGCTGGACATTTTCAATCTCACTCTTGAAATCTTCAAATTCTTTTCTCAATGCCGACCTTTCATTTGGAATCCCAACAGCCTCAGCTATGAGAATCAGTAAATTATTGGCATATGAGCGATCAACATTCCTCTGTTGTATGCCGGACTCGATTTTCTCCAAAATCTCTTCCTCTTGTATTGCTGATTTGAACTCAGCTCTATGCAAGTTGTCACATATGTTCCTAATCTCCTCAATTATTCCCGATGACAGATCCAATGAGGCTAGAGGAAGGAGGCCTAATGCCTTGCTTATCTCCATCGTAGTCTCCTCTAAACGCTTAACTATCTTCCTGCAATTCATCAAGAGATACACTTTGTTTCTTTTGCTGCATTCCAGAATCAGCTCTTTTGCAGCCTTGACTTCTCGATTCAGAATTTGAATAACACTGTTTAAGACATCAGAGTGAGCAAAATCTTTCTTGTTTAACTCTTTTAATACAGGGACAATCCTTTCTAAATATGTTGTGAGTTCTTTAAAACTTTCTTTCTTGATGAGGACGTCATTGGCAGAAACTACAAGCTCAAGAATGGTATCTACTAACTCAGAAAGAACTTCTGAAGCTGGAGCACCTGAGATATTTGCAACCAAATCGATGGTCGCCATCTGTTACACCTCACAAGAGCTACAAAGCATAATCCTCTTTTCTCATGAGATGAAAAGTCTGATTAGAAAGGAAATATCCAATAAGTTAGACATAGCTATTTGCTTGCAACTTCTGATCTCAAAAGTAGATGGAACTAATCTGCCATTTGGTTGCAGACAACAGAAATGACTGAGACAAAATGAAGATTAAAACCTTAAATTAGCACTTAACTTCTTTGTTTCTTCTAAATGTGGAATTGAAACAAAATATGAAATCTCAAGTAACACATATCATATTACATGTAATATATTAATAATAGCCTCTAAAAGAGTATGCAGTTTCAGATGAGATCTTCAATTTTCCTTAAACAAAAGACATGAACACTGCTAAACTTACCAAGTTTCTGAAAACAACATGGAAACGCGTCTGGTTGTTTGGAGCAGAAAATGTGTTCACAATTTCACTGAGAAAACACATGAAAGCTGTTTTCACCTTTTTCTGTCCAAAAATAGGAAGAAAAAAAATGAACACCCATGTATGTGTTTACCCATAAAACATAATCATCACTGGATCGTAGAATCAAATGAATAATTCCATAGAATTTTCACACATCAAAATTAACATCAGAAAATGTTATTACCAACAGCAATAGTCTAACACCAATTCAGTTTTCTCAGCAGCAAGATGGATTGTCATGCAGAATCCAAATGAATCATATTCGGTGATACAAGCAGATGCGTTGGATGCAAACCTTTTTCCTTCAACAAAATCTGAAAAACCCAGTTTCAATAGCATCAAGTAAAATCTCATGACACATTGTGGCCTTGAGAATGGTACCAAACTATCAAAAGACTTGGTAATCCATAAAGAGAAGGAGCTCTACATAAAAAAAACTAAAGTAAGGGCATGAAGAAATGTTCATCAGTTCTCAATTCAAGTTTCATAAGATCTTGCAAAAAAAAGTTCCTATAAAATACATCATACCATGCCGTGCAAATTGGGTAGGCGTAAACTGTACTTAATCTTCATGAACTAAAATTCAATTATGGTATAATGAGATGAAGAAACGACCAAATACTTCTTTGTCTAAGAATTCATAAAGAAATGAAAAATCAAAATCTACATGCAGAGAGCATCATCAAGAGAAGACAGAATCTCAGAAGAAATGAAGTTAACCATGGTCTAAATACTAGGAATTATGCAGGAACAGAAGTTATTCATTACTTGAAGCAAGTGGAGAGAGTAAGAGGCAGAAATATACCTGCAGAGAATGAATGCCCATAAAGATTCACCAGCGTTTCGTTGCAGTTCGTTGAGGAGAATTTTCCTGGGAAAATGAAGTGGGATTTTCCGGGAAAATGGTGATCGGGTCTCTCTGGAAATGGTTACCAAGCCGCCCAACAGATAAGGCCCAAAAGGAAACAACCGAACAAAAACGAAAAACAAATATGTTTTTTTTAAAAAAAAAAAAATAATAATAATAGGTGTTTAATAGTCTTTTTCTAAATAAATAAATAAAAGTTTTTCTGTATTTTCTTTTCGAGGAGTCTGAAAGTATTTGACACTCTCTCTCCTCTTAGTTGTCTCCTCTAATCAACGAAGACTCCTCAAAAAGAAATGTGAGTATGTGAGGAGTCGGTGACATCATTCATAAAAATATTCTTAGTCACGGTGGAGCCTTATATGACAACATCTAATGATATTATAATTTTTATGGATACAAAGCATGATGATTAAAATTTGAGAAAGATTGATGTGGAGAGAAGTTTAGAATTGTAAGAGACAGTGTTTGAGGTGTGAAAAATGAGAAAAGGTTAAGATATTATTATTATTATTTTAATTTCTAAAATCTTATTTTCTTTTTAATATAAAAAAAGGCTCAAAAGACCCGGTGGACCAATGACTCTTTTTTCAAACTTTGTGATGATACTTTTAGGTAGAAAATCAATACATGACTCTAGTCTTGAAGCTAATAATTTATATTGATTCTTACAAAGAAGAAGAATCATATTTCATTTAGATGAAAAGAGATTATAATGCAACAATCAATATAATTACACAATTTTTTTTATTTAGTTAAATAAATTATATATTTAATTTTAAAAGAGACATGTTACGTATTTTAAAAGATTCAGTTTGAACTCGGATTATGTATTAGATGAGTCTAATCTTAAGTTTAAATTCCATACGCCGGTATAATAACTAATTAACTAATCTCTCAAATGGCAATTAGTCAAGTGTCCACCTACCACCACCTACTGCCCATATTCAGTACCCTTTAACCTTGACATGAACCAGGGGCAAAACTTCAAAAACGCACTATGTAACATCATTTATTACCACTTTTTCGTTACGGTTTTATTTAACATCAAAAACGTACTTTCAACATAAAAAAGTTATCAAAATTTGTTATTTTTGTAAAAAAGACTAAAATGCCCCTATTTGAGTTTCAAATTTCTAAAAAATATCATTGAACACAACTTTTTTCCGATGATCTGGATAGACCCGATGAACTTGATAAACATAATGGTTTGATTTTTTATTTTAAAAAAAAATTTATATTGAAGAGACATTTTTAGTATTTTTTAACAAAAATAACAAGTTTTGATAATCTTTTTTCGTTTAAAGGTACGTTTTTGATGTTAAATAAAACCATAACAAAAAAATTACAATAAGGGATAGAATTTTTCGTAAACGAAATACCTCCTACCAACTGACAACATTACCTAACATGGGTCAATCAACTTTGACAATAAAACACTATTCACCTTTCAGGTTATTGTCTTTATTTTCACTGCCCCCACTTTACTAAATTCGTTCATAATTGAGAGCTTTGGCATCAAATAGTAGGAATTGGCATGTCTTCATCACTGTTAAATTATTTGAGTAATGTTCCTTAAGGTTATCATATTCATGAGCCCGATATGTTTATGATTTAGGGGTTTCATTCTTATTCGTAAATAGAGTTTCGTTATGCAATTCATATCAAGTTCTTATAAATGAGGAAAATGGTCTTTATATCTCATGTTAGTAAGTGTTAATTTAGTTGGTTAGAGTGCAAATATGAAAGTCATGAGTTTGTGTCTTGCCTCTTGAGTTTGAGGAGGTGTTCGATGTATATAGGTCCGTATATTAGGCCTAGACCCATTAAGATTTCTTGTATCAAATGTAGTCATAGCACTATAAATATATGACTCATGCATCTATTTTATTTATCGAATAAACAATACATTCATATTGTTATCATAGTATTAGAGCCTATCGAGCTCTTGACCACTTTTTTCGCTGTGCCGCCGTCGTCATCACCGACTACCGCCACCGCTCCACA
>JAYMSW010003725.1:0-11837 GCA_036897725.1 Erodium texanum
ACATATTTACAATCCGCGTCATTTTTTTATCAGCAAAATAGATAATATATTAGAAAATAGAAAGAGGTACAAGAGAGGATACACCGCTCAAACGGAAAGGAAAAGAAAGAATAGGAAATAGAAATTGAAGACGAGGCACAAAGACATCTATATATTAATGAGGTGTTTAATCTCATTCCTTTATTTTTCAAATCTAATGATCATAATTGGTTTTTAGTTTTCACTCTAAGGAGAGTTTTTACTAGAGACATCCCTTATATATATATATATGTAACTATATACATTCTGGGCGAGGCGAGGCCATCCCGTCCCCGCCTCGTACCCTGATGGAATCCCTGTTTCTTATCCCATTCCCCACCCCGATCGGATCAAAAACCTCGGGTCCCTATCGAAATCGGGACGTTTTGTCATCCCTAATCTAACATCCATACTCAAATTTTCTAATATTTATTAAACAATATGGTACGTAAAATTACATGTAATTTCTCCGAAAGAAAATTAGCTGCCAGGCTGCCACTACCGCCAGACATTGGTGTTCCTATAGTTCGAGCGAGCTCTCCCCAAACAAGTCCCAACCAGGATACTGGGCTGAACCCATTTTCTCTTCCTAGATTTCCCTTTCTCTCTCTCCTCCATCCGAACCTTTTTATCGTTGTCCTGTTCCTGCCTTTTCTCCTCGTATTAATTTTCAATTTTTGTTCTTTGACCTCTCTGCGATTCACAGTTGAACGATCGATTTTTTTTTTACACACGCTTTAATTGTATTTCTGTTTTGTTTCTTTAATTTGTTTGTTCGGTATCTCGATTTGGTGCTCATAGCCACCGATTTCCGATCTCTCTATTTGGTTGCCAGGAATTCGAATTGTTTTTTGAGGGTTTTTGCTGAAGGTAATGGCTGTTTTTTCCATTAGGGTTTTTGGGGGTTTCTGCAATTTTAGGCGCTGCGAATTGCTTTGTTTCCTGTAACCGGTTGATGTGGATGATTGATTTCGACTGTGCAGGATGCTGGTGAAATGATGAATCAAGGAGTTAATAGCGAGACCGCTGCTCAACCGGGTCCTAATTCTCACGAGGTGAGTTTTGAACTCTAATTTAGTTTTTTCTTCCTCCGTTCCAATAATTTATTTGAATGTGTTTTAGGTGTTTCTTTTGCCATTTTAGTCTTGTTATTATGTAAATGTTATGTACTATTTGATCGGATGTGGTGATAGGATTTGCAGTTTTCTTATATGCTCTTGCTAAATACTGTCTAGTTGGGTCAATAGCTTAGCTTGGTGGGTTTTAAATTTTTACCTGAGATAGAGGGATTGGCAGATCTCTAAACCACAGTCAGTTTACCATAGCTCATTAGTTTGTAAAATTTGCGGGAGAACTTGTTAATGTTATGACTGAGTTGATTATCTTTGGGGGAGTGCATGCCTTTTATCAATACATGTGGTATACTCGGATAGGGTTTTTTTTTGGGTGGATTCATGGTGTTATGTTCATTGATCTCGGTGTATTGGCATTGCAAAATTTATCTTATTTGCGATTTGGTTTATAGCGTGTCAAGCATATTAACGGGGGTTTCAGCAGCTCATATTTATGATCCATTTCTCTATTGAGATGGTACTGAATCTGTATTAGCTTGCCTTGAAATGAAGTTCATCCATTTTTGGTTTTTGGTCAGCCAGGGGTGTCATCTAAAATTATTGCTATTTTGCATATTTAAACTTTTGAATGTGACAAATTCTAGCTCTTGTATCAGTTGGATGATGGTACATTTTATGCCATCCCTACGATAAACAGGAAAGCTCCTTCTATGGGTGCTCAAAATTTAGACAACTGCCCCTAGATATATGTTTTTATATTTTATTTGATAGTAGTGTAGGGGAAATTGTTGTGACCTTACTAGACCCGCACAATTGCCAAAGAATAACTTGCCAAATCTTAAGTAACTGCTAATTTCCCAAGGAGAATTACCTTTTTCAGCTCCTCATGTTTAGGATATTTATTCATAAATTAGCTTTGCTTTCAGATTAATTCCCATATGGTTGTATGTGTAAGTAAAAATCAAATCTTGACGTGCACCTTTTTCACTATTAGTTGTGTGCAGTTAGCTTCTAGTACATTTGAGCAGTTTATGTGTACATGTATCATATATGGCATTGATTCCAGTGATAGCGTACTGTTTATAATTATCTTAGACAAATATTGAAGTATACTCTGGAATAATGTCCATTACTGTAATGAATATACTGTACAGCTCTTATCATATCTATGGTTACATAATTAACATATCTCTAATTTGTTTCTTATTTTAGAATCAGTATTCCCTTGAGGCAAACCATGGACAGACTTTGTACTATCCTCCATCAGCAAGTGGGTCTGAGACTGCATCATGGACCATGCATAAGGTGGACAGCAGTACAGAAAATTCCACTTACCACCATGATCAGCCGACAGAACCTCCATCGAAAAATGTTCAAGAGGGCCTAAATGCAGCATCCCTTTCTAGTTCTTCGGCAACAACAAGTGCAACACAAGATTACAGTGGCTATGCATCATATCCGAATTCTACTGATCCATATGGTCATGGAAGTGCTGGATATCCTGGTTACTATAACAGTTACCAGCAGCAGCTGAATCAGACATACTCTCAGCATCCTAATGATGCATACTCTCAACAGCAATCTAATCATACCTACTCTCAACAGCAGCCTAATAGTGCATATTCTCAGCCGCAGCAGCCTAATGATGCTTATTCTCATCAGCCGCAGCCTAATAATACGTACTCTCAGCAGCAGCCTAATCATGCATATTCCCAGCCTGTAGGAGCATACCAAAACACAGGTCTTCCTTATCAGCCTATTTCCTCATTTCAGAATACTGGGTCTTATGCTGGGCCTACAAGTTATTCAAGCACTTACTACAATCCTGGTGATTATCAGACAGCTGGAGGTTACCCCAGTAGCAGTTACAATAATCAGTGGAGTGAAGGCAGTTATGCGAATTATGCTTCTCAGCAATATCCAAATTATATTCCTGACTCAAGTGGTGCTTATAGTTCTGGCACTGGAGCGTCAACTTCATTACCTTATCAACAGAACTACAATCAATATAGTGATTATTACAGTCAAACAGAAGTTAGCTGTGCCCCTGGAACGGAGAACCTGTCCGTCTCTAGCTCATTTAACCAGGGGTGTACAGTTCCTTCTGTCTCTGGTGGATACCCAACATCAATCAATCAGCCACTGCCACCACCACCACCACCACTTCCACTACCACCACCACCACCTTTAACCTCTTCTTGGAGACCAGAAACAAGTTCATCTGAATTGCCTTCTGTGCAGGTTTGACTTTCTTTAATTCATGGATATTATAAGCCTTTGCATAAACAAATTGCAGGCCATGATTTGTATGCACATCTTGTTTTGTTGCTAATTTGTAGATTTTGCTATTTGTTGGATGGCATCAATGAATTTGATTCACCATTGTTCAAATAGGGAGAATATATGAGAGCTGCATCTGCTGTAGTTTAGCAGATAAATTATGACAAATGATAGGATCCTCAATGCTTGACCTCTGTGGAATTTATCATGACTCAAAATTTCATTGTCTTTTCTTAATCTTTTCAACTGCTGCCCATATATATTAATCTTGAAATATTTGTTTGAATCTCATATCTTTATTAAATGGTTTAATAGTGTTATCTTTAGGAACCTCCAATGTTTTTCCTAAAGGACATAGGTAGCGTTGGTTATTTTCTCAAAATGCTATCAGTAAGTGCTTGCTGTTTCCTAATATACTTTATGCTTCACTAAAAGAAAAAGAAATTAGAAAATGCTTTTATCTGTATTTTCTCTATTTGGATTTCAGGTTGATTACCCACATTCTTCTCTGTATCATAGTTTTTACTAGACAACCGAATTGCACAACAGATATTAATGACATTTTGTTTCTCTTAGGGTTGAGACAACAAAATTGTTTGGTTGAAACCTCTATGGGGATAGGGTAGTTCCTGTGTCATATGATCTAATAGAGTTTTGCCTCACATAATGCATCTGAAAAAGAATATATATTTTCCCATTCCAAAAGGATCAAATGTTGTGATATTTGTAGAATTCAAGGTGGTGCTGTTAGACCTGAAAGAAGTTTAAGGTATGTGCTCACTATTTGGTGCCTTATTTTAGGCCATGCTGCAGAAATTAAATGTAAGTATCTGACCAGTATAGTTAATGCATATTGTACAGATGTGTGTATGCCCTCATTGTTTACGTTTTAGTCTCCCTTTTCTTTTTCTCTTTTCTGAACAAACATGTACTTTCTGCTGCTTTATTTCTTTGGGAATTGCCTGGTATAATGTAAGTATGCTTGTTTATTGCATATTAATATGAGTCACTTTGATAATTTTTCTTATCTTCTGTTATTTTGTCAGCCTGTCACGCAAGATGGTTACTGGAACCAAGGGAATAAAAGTTCCCAAAATCATTATGCTACTCCTGCACAACCACATTTTCAAAAGCCTCCTGAGACGCAAACTAACTATAATAGCTTTCAGGTTCAACAGAAGAGTTTTTGCCCTCAAGGGACCATTTCACAGTATCCTGCTTCTCATCAGGTGCCCCAGAATTATCACTTACCCTCACAAGCTTTTCCATCTCTAGATACACAAAGGGTAGGCAAGATGCTGACTCAAACAAACCCTACAATTATTCCAAACTTACCCATGGGCTTAGCAAAAGTCGGGAAGGAGGGTCCTATAGCCATTGCAGCAGCAAAACCTGCTTATACTAGTGTCTCTGCCCCGAAATCAGATGATAACAACAAGCCATCTCGTGACTCAGTTGACTCTGTAATGAAGGTGAGACTTAAGTTTGATTGTTCACTTGTTTATTTTGGTAATTATCGTGTGAAGGCTTCTTGCAAGATAGACTATTGAAGTGACTCACAATTTTGATGTTTCCCTATCCCCTTGATGATTTTGTACCATGTCAGACATGTTGCGATCTTTTTACCCACCCTTAAGTAGTTCAAATGCTTAGGTTTAAAATCGATTCAATCTAGAGTTATTCTATTAGTTGTAGATGTATATCTTCTTCTTTTTGTCATCAAAGTGGTACTATTTAATTGTTAACACTGGCTATGGCTACTTCATATAGAACAGTGGAAAACCAATCTGAGGATTATATTTTATTGGCTGATATCTCAATGTTTATTGTGGATATGACTCTTGAGTATCAAGCATAGTTCATTGGTTTAGGTTACTTGGACTTCCTTTTGTGAACTTTAATGCAAATTCATATATGCGGTCTGCTATGATGCCTTACATTTTCTAAATGGTGCTTTAGAGTTCAGGATGCATGATTTTGGGAGATGAAAGGAACTGTTGATAGATATGATTACACTTCACTGCAATTACTACACCTTGTGTTGTGGTTTTGATAGTTTTTCCTAAGTTTCTTATTTCGATTATTTAATTAATTCATTTTGGCTGTTAATGACCTTGGTACCATGCAGCCTGGTGCGTTCCCTGCGTCACTATGTGAATATGTTGAAAGAGCTTTGTCTCGGTGTAAAAATGATGCACAGACAGCAGCCTGTCAGATTATTATGAAGGAGGTGAGCCTCTCAGCTAACCGGTCTTCTTACTCACTGTTATCTATCTGATGCACTGAAGCAGTAACTTGTTAGCTTCAGTAAAGTTTTCTGTAAGGACATGACTAGGAAAATTTAAGCTCAAAATTTGTATTGTGACTAAATGAAAATGTCACAAATAGAGTACGACAATATGCTTCTATATGCTACATTTTTGCCACATAAGATTTCTTTTGATCAGTCTCTTTCCTTTTCTTTTCATTCTGTCCAGAGCTTTCCTATAGAGAATATTATCTTCCCACTACCTTTTAGACAACAATGAATTGTTATTCATCTTTAAATATTGACCATTTGGCGCGCTACATTTAGTTGCTAGCTATATTGACATGAATCAAAAGACTTAAAATTCAACCTTTGATGCATGTGAGGCTATTACGTTCTCTTAGAATAAATATTGTTTTGTATGACCATTTTTATGAAAATTTGTGTTGTTTTTCAGATCATTACGAAGGCAACTGCTGATGGTACACTACACACACAAGATTGGGATGCTAAGCCTCTTTTTCCATTACCAAATGCTGATATGGTCAATTCAGAGTACACATACTCTGTCTTTCTCTCTAACTTGTTTATTGTTATTTCTATATCTAGGATTCTAGCTTTGCGTTGACTTCTGCTGTTCTTGTTCTGCCATGTATTTTGTTTGGAACATAAGACATTTGATGTATTTTGCATGGAAAGGTTGTAGTGGGCAGGGTCAAAATTAGGCTTTCAGATACTTTTTTTGAATTGTTATGAGCTCTGAGATTTGATTGGAACTTACTTTACAGGTTTTGTTGTATGATGTTATAGCATGAGAATCCAAGACTTCCACTTCTCCATTTGTTTGCATTGCGTACCTAAAAATGTTGAACAGCTTAGCGCTATCTTACTTGTTTCATTTTGAATGATCATCAGGGTTTTATAACTTTGTTACCCACCAAAAATGGGATGGTATTTTTTTAAAATGCTTTCCTTTCTGGATAGCTTTTAGATTGTAGAAGTAGAGTACAAATGCAAAGCAGACTTGCTAAACTACACTCCAGCTATGCTATTCTCATGTCTTGTTTAGTGTCACCCAGTAAATAATCTGGAATATCCACAGCCTAATTTATGTATCTTACCACATAAAAGCTGTTGCAATTTTATTCTTACATTCATCAGTCATTCTTTCCTTCATCCAAAAGGTCAAGTGCTAGGTGTTCGGGATCTGCTGAACTTAATGTAAAAAAGGTCCATGCTAATGTTTGGTATTGTATATTTTTTATCTTTTGAAATAGCATTGCGTCAATGACATTAATGTAAAAAGTACGATGATATGAAATTTGACTGTCCACATCCTTCTAGTTTGTTGATTTTTCCATATTTGTATTATCTGATACATAATTTTTATAAGTTCTTGCAATAAGTTTGTTGATTTTTCCATATTTGTATTATCTGATACATAATTAGCATTGTAGTGATTTTTCCATATGTTTGGTTACTGAATAGTATCTTTCCAATTTTGGTACTGAATAGCATTGCGTCAATGACATTAATGTAAAAAGTACGATGATATGAAATTTGGAGTTATAGTTAAATTATTTCCTTGTGCCATAAGAAATTTTGATCTCTACATGTTTAATTGCTTTTTCGTTGCCCTCAATTGGTTTTCTTGTGCAGGAGTTCTCCAAATTCTTTACTATCAAAGTACAAAAGAAGTCCAAGTAGACGGTACAAGAGCCGATGGGAGCCTTTGTCTGAGGAGAAACCAGTGTCTTTTAGTGGTGATTCTGGAAAATATAGCAGCTGGTTTGCAAAGGAAAGAAAGGTGTTTATCATGTGATTAGTTAGTGCACACTATGCATATCATTCTGGCTTTTAGTGATAGATCTTTGAATGTTGAATTTGATGTCATCTAGGAATCATATTTGATTGAATCCAGTTTTATAAATTATAATTCACACTATGCATATCATGCTGCAAGCAAATTGATTTGGTTGGGGCGTACATATAAATTGAATATTGATACTAGATAAGAAGTGATGAGTGTTGAAACCACACAGCTACATATGCTGGATAAACTTTATTTTGGGTGTGAATTTTTGTAACTGTAAATAATTATTTTGCAGCCCTTAGGTGGAAATTCCGAGGGCAAAGAGGGTGTTATGGATAATGTCAAGTTTTCTCTACCTGAGCAAAAAACTCCTAGCAAATTTGCTCAGAGGCCATTTAAGAAGCAGAGACTTGCTGTTGGTTTGAATGGTGCTGATAATGATGATGCATCGAGTGACAGTGATAAGGAGCAGAACGTACCTTCATATTATTCTGGTCCAATGTCACTTGTAAACTGTCCCGAGGAAAAGAAGAGGCGTGAAAGTCGCTCCAAACGTTTTGAAAAGGGGCAGGGGCCTCGAGCAGAAATTAATCACTATAGACCGAAAGGTGCCGGAAGTGGAAATGTGTACACTAGAAGGGCTACTGGGGTGGTCCTTGGCAAAAGTTTTGAAGATGGCGGCAGCAAAGCTGTTGAAGACATTGATTGGGATGCTTTCACTGTTAAGGGAACCTGTCAGGAAATTGAGAAGCGTTACTTGCGTCTTACTTCTGCACCTGATTCAGCCACTGTAATTATCTATCTTTCCATCCTCCAACTGTTCAGTAGATTCCAGCACCTTTTTGAAAAAACATAATTAGAAGAAAAGGTCCATTTTAGTCCCTGCACTATCTCACTTTATCCGCTTTGGTCCCTAAACTTTATGTTGACCAAAAGCTCCCCATAATTGATCCAGTCAACATCAAGGACAATCCAGTGTAGGTTAACTGCTTCTTAGTCACTGTTGGCATGGCAAAGTCAAAGCTGATGTGGCACATAAGTACTTATTTTGCCACATCAGCATTAAGTGTGAGAGCAGTTAACCTGATTGACGTGTTGTCCTCGATTGGATTAATTTTGTTGAAATTAATGTCAAATTGGATCGAAATAAGATCAAGGACCGGGAAAAAAAACTAAATGATATTGTTCTGGCACAGAAATGGGCTTTTTTTTTTTTGAATACCAATTTAGATGATGGTTTGTTGGGTTTTATCATATTGTTATTGTTTTTTATTGGTTATCACCTCACAGGTGAGACCAGAAGAAGTGCTGGAGAAGGCTCTGCTTATGGTTCAAAATTCTCAAAAGAACTACCTCTATAAGTGTGATCAATTGAAGTCCATCCGTCAAGATCTTACAGTACAGCGAATCCGTAATCAGCTCACAGTCAAGGTATATATCTTGTTTGTTTTGCCCCTCGAGATATCTTAGATTGGATGTTTTCTTGTACATCCATTATGCAGTATTACTGAAACTGAAGTTCTTTTCTACTTTTTTCCTGCTCAGTTGGAATCAGTGCTTCGTGATCATAAATAATAATCAGTTTCTTCCTTTTTAGGTGTATGAGACTCATGCTCGATTAGCAATCGAATTTGGGGATCTGTTCGAGTTTAATCAGGTTGGAACCTTATTACTGTGCATGAAGGCTAGTGAGATAGTGACATTTTTTTTTTATCAGAAGTGAGATAGTGACATTAACCAGCTGAATTGTTTACTTTACTGTATTTGCCATAGACTAGTTCACTAGCAGAACCCCAAAAGCTTTCCTTGTGAAAGTGAATTGTCAGATATTTCTGCGCTCCTTTCAACTGTCAGAACCCCAATTTTTCGCATTTCTTGGCATGATCAATGATCTTTCATACCTTGAACTAATCTCTTTTTCTTATAATGATTCAAATCAACATTTTACTGATGCATGTACTAAATTTTCAAGTAAATGGTAATCTATTTCTTAGTGCTAATCTATGCGGACCAGGATCTGTATCTCGATAAGCACTTGGGAGTTTTTTTTATAGGCAATAACTGCACTTATGAGGTCCATTGATGCTTTGACGCTTTTTTGTTGCAGAAGCTACTTTAGCCTTTATTGCTGAGGTGAAAATTTCTATATTCTTATTGTGTCATATGGTTTCAGTGCCAGTCACAGCTGAAAATCCTATATGCGGAAGGGATTGCAGGAAATCAAATGGAGTTTTCTGCTTACAACTTACTTTGTGTTATTCTTCACTCTAACAATAACAGAGATCTTGTTTCTTCAATGGCAAGGTCAGTTTCAGCTGTAGAAAGATGATCGTTATTATACAATGTTATGAATCAGTTCCATTATAAATCAGTGAGGTTGTCTCTGCTTGACTTATTTTTAACTGGGTTGGACATCTTTATTTATATTCATTAAGTTTCTCAAAATTGAGAGACGTGTCCTCTTTTGATTCTTTAACCCATTGAGTTGAGCTGAAATGGGAATGTAAGTTTCACTTGGACGATGTGCAGATTATCTGTTGAAGCAAAGAGGGACAAAGCTGTGAAACACGCTCTTTCTGTTCGTGCTGCTGTTACATCAGGAAATTACGTCTCGTTTTTCAGATTGTACAAGACAGCTCCTAACTTAAACACTTGCCTAATGGGTGAGTAAATATGTTAAACCCGTCTTCTCTTCTAGATCAATTCATATAATATTAATTTCCTTTTGCAGATCTATATGTCGAAAAGATGCGATATAAAGCCGTGAGCTGCATGTCCAGGTCATATCGGCCCACGATACCCGTTTCTTACATTGCCCAGGTTCTGAGCTTCAGCGTCACACCCACAAATGAAGAAAATGATTCAGATGGATTAGAGGAGTGCGTCGAATGGTTGAAAGCACACGGTGCATGCCTTGTTTCAGATAACAACGGGGAAATGCAGCTTGATGCAAAGGTATGTTAAGTTTTTAGCATAAATTGATACACATCCGTTTAAGTTCTGTTTGGCAACCGTTTTTTTGTGAGGGAAAGTTGTGATTGATCACGGGAAGTTAATGGTCAAATAACAATAGAACGATGGGTAAAAGTCAATGAGATAGATATAACCCTAACTTTCCGGGAAAGTTTCAGAACCGGTGACATATTCTCTAACACGTTGTTCCTAATGTGCAGGCCTCGTCGTCCAATCTCAACATGCCGGAGCCGGAAGATGCCGTGGCTCACGGGGATGCCAATCTTGCCGTTGATGATTTCTTCACGAGGACGTCTTTGTAGTAGATGTGGTATTAGTAGATAGGTGAGTGTAAAAAATCCAGGCAGTAGCAGAGGAAAGAGTATTTTCTTGGGGGGTTTAAATGTATTGATCTTTTTTTTCTTAGTTTACATTCTTTCTATTTTGTTAAAATTTGAAACAAGCTTCCAGGTGATTATATATCTTTGTTATTATTTAAATCCTTACCACGAGATCAAAGATCCGTGCACAGGTCTAATCGATCTAATCGAAGATCTGTTAGCTTTAACAGATTCTTTTAAAATTTTAGTCATGTGCATATATTTTTAAAAAATTCCAGTTTTACCCTCGATCAATTATGGTCAATTTGATCTAAATCATTATTGAACAAAAAATAAAAATAAAAGAAAAAAGAAAAAAGAAAATCAGTTTCCTGAAGCTCGTCTTGCAGTTTTATCTTTCATGAGGGTTCAGGTCCGACGAGGGTTTTGTCGGCTTGCTGTTGGAGCTTAGATAATTGATCGAGGAGGGTTGCAGCCGTTCGTGCCATTGTCGAGGGCGAACTTCACCGGCTGTCTTCTCCGCGATTTTGGCCATCCAAGCTCCCAATCTTGAAAGTAACGGCAAGGGGTTTTAATCGACTACTCCTCGCTTGAACCAGTATCAGCAAGGGTTTGAGTCGACTCTTCACTCCTGATCTGGAAAGTATCGGCAAGGGTTTCAATCGATTCCGGGCATCCAAGCTCTGCATCATCGTCGTCTTCTAGGCACAAACTCGTCGGGTTGGGTTGGGTCGTCGAAATAATGGAGCATGAAGAAGTCGAAGAAGTGTCGAGGCAAACTCTCTGGCTTGGGTTGGGTCACTGGATCTGGCTGGTCGTGCTCGAGTTGCCAGAGACGAAGACGAACCTTTCCTCTTTTTTAAAAAATATTTTATTTAATGTTATTTAACACATTTAAAAACTAATTAAAAATGTATTAAAATTTAAATTTTCAGTTTAAAAGTTAAAATGAATTTATTTTTAAAATTACTTTACAATTTTTTATTTTGTAAACTTTTTAAAAATAAATTTTTTTAGTTATATATTTTTAATGGGGTTTTCAGTTAAAATCAAACTGAATTTTGATTTTTATTTCATTTTGTAAAATATTTTAATTTTAAGAATACTTCAAA
>JAYMSW010003726.1:0-11835 GCA_036897725.1 Erodium texanum
CATCTATGATAAAGACCTTCGGAGCCTTGATAGGTACAGCACGTTTACTTTATTTATCTGTATTAGTTGTATTGAATCTTAAATTGCTATTATGTATGTTGGTTAAACTGTTAGCTGAACATGGCTGGATTTTATTGAGGAATATGACTATTTGATGCCCAGATGTAGTTACTCCATTTTCTCTCAACTTATTTTCCAGAATACTACACCACATTGCGGTTCCTCTGCATGAATGTCAGTCCTTGCATATGACCTAGTTCATCATTTTACAAGTAAATTGTAAATTTTCTTTGTCAGTCAGTATATTTTTAGTCAATCCTTGATTTTGTCACCTGGTCGTAGTAAGATGGAGTTTGTTTCTGTGGTTCCACGGATCTGCAGTATAGTTTTGGTGACCATTCAGCATACAGGACATTTAATGTAACAAGGACCACAAAAATTGGACAGCATCTGTGTTAGTCTTGATCTCACTTCGGTCTTTTTGCAAAAAAAAAAAAATTAAAAAAAAATCCTTGAAAGCTATTTTGTTGAACCAACAGCAATAGAGGAGGAAGTTTAATAAACTAAGATACTTCGATCGCTAACTAAAGATTGCTATATGAAGATAGGATATAAATATTTTTTTTGCATTGGAAAGCAAATTAATTATTTTTGTGTACATACAAAAGGGTTGATTCATTATCCTTAAGGTTTGGCATTTCTGCCATAGCTGTCATATCATTATTCGTTTTGTGGTTGAAACTATAGATTTAACGGGATCAGTTGAGTGATTCAGATCTATGTACAATAAAGACGATCCAGCACTTGTAAGCTTTATAAGAAAAGATGGCCTAGGAAATCTGATTCTCAAATGAGTTGGTCATACCCCGTAGTAGAAGAGGTTTGTATTTGCATGTGTTGTCAATAGCAACTTGTATAAAGGGAATGCTGCTAAGTCCTTGGTCTGTCTGCTACAAAAATAAAATAAAAAATAGATGGGCAATATTGTAGTCTGTAGCCTGTAAGGCTTGAATTCAAGACCTTGTTTAAGGAACCAAGCACTTGACCACCTGGTTCCTTATCTAGATGATTTCAGTATGTTAAATACCATCTGAACGGTGTACGTTTCGGCATTTTCTCTTACTGCAGGGTTCTCAAGGCTGCCAAAAATGTATCAGGACCTTCAATTTCTACCCTGCAGCTTGTTGAAGGAGAGATAATTCTAGATTCTGATGGTACAGTTCCCACTCAACCAGTTTTGCAGCATATTGGAATCTCAGCATGGCCTGGTGAGTCTGTATGTTGTTAAGATAAATACAAAAATGAGGAATTGAAAATGATAAGAGTTTCATCTTGTTTAGCGTTGAAGTATAGCCTCACATTGAACGAAAATAGAAGAAGAAAAAAAGGTCCATACATAGGGAAGAATCAAATTCAACTGTTGAACCCGGTGTATGGAACTCTATTTAAATTCGTCCTGGTATCAATGACTGGTTGATTTGGAATTGTGGGCATTATTGTCCTGTGGCTCGTTTTTTGCCTCCCCCTAAAGTAATTCTATATTTATTATCTTAATCCTTAGAGCTAATTAAATACATGTATGCAATGCTTAGATTACATAACTTAATGACTTTAGTCTTACCTGTAAATGGAGAATAGTGGATACCATCAAATTTCTGGTTTTTTTTGCAGGGCGGTTGACACTAACCAATTATGCTCTGTACTTTGAATCGGGAGTTGGGTTATATGATAAAGCTATCAGGTATGATCTGGCAATGGACATGAAGCAGGTCATAAGACCAGAATTAACTGGACCACTGGGTGCTCGTCTGTTTGATAAAGCTGTGATGTACAAATCAATATATGTGTATGTATACAGATACTTACAGTATAGTAGTTGTCTAACAGTACTTCATGAAAAAATATTATTTTTTACCTTCAGACTCTTCTTCTATTGTTGATGAATATTGCAGAGCAGAACCGGTGTACTTTGAGTTTCCCGAATTTAAAGGCAACTCTCGCCGGGACTATTGGTTAGATGTTTCTCTTGAGATCCTGCGTTTGCAAAGCTTTATTAGAAAATACAACCTCCGAGAGGATCAACAATTAGAAATCCTCGCACGGGCAAGTCTAGGAATCTTTCGTTACCGTGCAATTAGAGAAGGTTTCAATGTCTTCTCTTCAAATTACAAAACTCTACTTGCTTTCAACTTGGCCGAAAGTCTTCCAAAGGGAGATAAGATATTGGAAACATTGTATACTCGATTAGCGCTCTTGAATGGTGGTACTTCCCAACAAGAAGTTTGTGGGAGTCCCTATTCAAGAAAGCACACTACCCTGCCCCCAATTTCACTTCTGACACTTGGTCATTTTGGAATTATTTTGCAAAGAGATTTCAAGACAGACAATGAAACAATATTAATCGGGGATGTTTGTGTTGGAGAGACAAATCCCTTAGAATTGGTAGTGAAACAGTCGGTATCAGATACAGGGAGAGCTGAAGCTGCACAAGCAACTGTGGACCAAGTTAAAGTGGAGGGAATCGATACGAATCTTGCAGTGATGAAGGTTGGTTATGGGAGTCTCCTATATGGTTCTGTTTCTCAGAATATAATGGGTAATGAAGTTGCATATTTAATTGCTAAAAACCCCTAAAATTATTTATATCATGCTTTCTATTTTGTTGGTAGAGAAGCAAACTTCCCATTACTTCTTTACGAGGACCTTATTCTGATTAATCAGATCATGGAGCTACCAAGTATTCCATTTCTCAGAATTGTAATAAACTCATGGTTGTGGAGTCTTATTGCAACAACAGCTAGAGTGATTGTTGCATTGGTTAACTATGTTACTACTATTATTTTTTTCTAGTGATAGATGTCAAAAAGAAATGCTATTAAGCATATTGCTCACTGGGATGTTATCTTATGGACTTCAAGGATGTAGTTTTGAGGTCACCTGATCTTCTTACGAATTTACGTGTTATCAGTGGACAGTAACTTTCTTATTATTGCACTAACTTATATTCTCTTCCTTGCAGGAACTAATGTTCCCGGTTACTGTATCACTCAGTCATTTTGAACATTTAGCTGCATGGGAAGAGCCTTATAAGTCTATAGCATTCCTGTTGGTGGCCTGCTATTTGATTATTTGGTAAGTTTTATCCAATTTGAATTTGCATCAACTATCATAGAAGTCATTTCTCATGTTTTCTCTAGTTATTTAAAGGACACTTATTTGAGTGCACTTTGTTTAGTTCAGTTCAACTTGAATTAAGGATATCCTACTTACTGATTTTCTTGGTACCATAATAGAAGAAATCCAAAGGGTATACAAGAGAATGTGGATTCTTGAGTATAGCAATTTATGGGCTTGGGGACAGCTCCATGGGTACAGATTTTAGAAACATTTGTAGATTAACAACATTTTCCAATCAAATTGACACTGAATGATCTCCATTCTCGTGGCTTTTGTTTTAGTATTTGACCCCTGGAGTTATTTGTTAAATAAAATACAATTTTGTTTCTTAAAGAACTTTTTAAGATTGATGAATCAAGCAAGAAATAGGTTCTTATGTAGAATAGGACTCTAAATTTTGCCACTTGACCTCCATTTTGAGAGAGACCTAACAAGGGATGAATAGAGAGAGGGAGATGGGGGCCCAATAAGGACTGAACAGAGAGAGGCCCAACAGAATTTGGGAAGTGAAGATAAATAAGGAGTGAGGTACTGCTGGTGGGACTTGAACCCATGCCTCAAGACCAAAGTTCAAGTGCTTGACCAGTTGGACAAGCAAGATTTGGTTTGGAGGAAAGCTGAGTTGGGTATTCATAGGCTGTAAGCATGTGTATTGTCATGCTCTATGTTTATTTGGACCTATTCTAAATTGTTGGATAACTTAGCATTGGATTGGAATTAGGCTTTGTCTTGAAAGTTTTCAGTATATTATCAATCCACTTTTTTTATGAGTATGTGCTATCTTTACCTTTTTTTCTCGTAACCTTCATTTTTTTTTCTGGACAAGAGAGCTAAGTGAAGGAAGCTGTTTGTACAGGGGGTGGATCAGGTACATAGTGCCATCAACATTTGTACTCCTTGCAGCTCCCATGCTGTGGCGCTGTCATTTTAACAAGGGAAAGCCATTAGAAGCCTTCAGAATCACAGCTCCGCCCAATCGAAATGCTGTAGAGCAGTTGCTGGCATTGCAAGAAGCCGTCAGTCAAGTTGAATCTCTCATTCAGTCCGGGAATATTGCTCTCCTGAAGTTAAGAGCTATCTTGTTTGCCGTACTTCCCCAGGTATGTGACCAATCCAAACCACTCTACGTTTCCTTTAAGAAAACTTGATTAAGCTGGATTCAAGTGTATCAGCATTGTATTTGAATTTTTTGGTCATTGTTGTATGGGGGAAAATACATTTCACTACCTGTACTTTGAGTTTGTATCAATTACTACTTTGCGCTAAAAATCTTATCAGTTTACCCTGGTAAACTTTTTTTTTAATTCATTATCATGTCCTAAAAATTGTATCATCTCACAACCCTGTTTCTCGTTTAATTTTTCAAAAATGACAAAATTGCCCTTTACACAAATTTAAAATAAGAAAAAATTGGCTCCTTTTATTTATTTATTTTTAAATGGTTCGATTTTACTTTTTTTTTTTTCCTTTGCAAGGGCATTTTTTACATTTTTTTAACTCTGAAACAAAAACAAAGTTGTTCGAGGTAAATTGTTACGATTTTCTGTACAAAGTAGTGAATTGATAAAGGTTAATTGTAATTTCCTCTTGTTTTTATCTGTATGTTTAGGGGGGGAAACTAGAAGAAAGAACTCAGATGCATCTATGAGGGTTCGACTTGTTACTGCTCATACAGTTGGGTCATGTATAAAAGAGTAGATATGTGCTACCAATTTCAAGTTTAGGAGATTCGAACCTCTCTTTTTTTCTCGATGCTGCTCTGCAGGCCACATATAAGAAAGAACAAAAATGTGCTATACATTTCAAGTGTAGGAGATTCATACCCTTTTTTTTGTCGATGCTCTGCAGGCAACAGAGAGGGTTGCTCTTTTTTTGATTGTTGTTGCTGCAGCCGTTGCTTTAATGCCCGTGAAACATTTATTCCTGTTGGGGTTCCTCGAGGTTTTCACGAGGCAGATGCCGCTGAGGAGGCAGAGCAGCGAGAGGTTGGTAAGAAGGCTGAGAGAGTGGTGGCTCAGAATACCGGCAGCTTCTGTTAGCCTCACTAAAGTAGATGAAACCAAGAAGAAGAAATGATTTTGAACTACTTTCCTGTAAATTGCATACGCCACTGTGCTCTTATGTGTGTGTATATACCTATAATTCTGAATATCGTCTGACTTGTTCATCCCTTAGAAATATCGATATTGATCTTGTTTCAGATGAAGTTTTCTTTAGAAATTGTCAATTGAACAATGTTAACATGACATTACAGCATCTTTTTCCGGCTCAAGTGATGTATCTCCAATTAGAATTTCATTTTCTCAACAATCATTTGATCCAATAACCTCTTCTGTTAGATAGGAAACGATTTGATAATCTTAGAGCATCAGAAGATGAGCCATTAGCCTTAAAAGCGAAAAAAAAAATCCATTAAATTATGAACCATTAATTCTGAAAAAGCTTTGTTGCTGTAGTCAATGGATCTTGCTGCCAATGAAAATAAAAACACTAGTACATAGCAAGTTACTGCTTTACCGAATCAGTGATTGGGCACAAGAAATTGAAACTAAACAAGTTCTTGTCTCCATAAATATCCAAATTCTTTGAATTATATAAATGAAATTACAATTATATATCGGTCACTTGCATTTAACTAATTTATTGATTTTTTATTCCTTCAAAATTTACAATACCTCTATTTCAAAACAAAAAAAACTACATTTATCTCTAACGAATATTTTTTCTTTAAGCAAATTTGAACAGAAAATTGTGCCCCCTCCTCCACAAACACCCGATCTAGTTTACACTTACATTTTCCTATTTTAACAAATAAAAACTTTCAGTTCTTAGGAGTGTGCAACACCCTGCACTTGGTAAAATTGAACAATGATTCAGAAAAGGATACAACACTATTAAATTTAGTTCTTAGGAGAGTATACAACACTCTGCACCTCAGCTCCTACAAATAATCGGAAAAAAAAGAACTATGAAGTCTTATATCGAAATTAATCAGCAAAAGGAGACAACAAAAAAAGTGGTACACTAACTGAAACAATATAATGTGATATGTCACGACTGATAAATTCCAAACGCAGCCTAAGACCAGATGAAATTTCCCAGCCGTAAATATCCACCTGAAACTAGCATAAAATGAGGAAGAACATCTTCAATACAGCTTTTCTTAGGATGAACCACGATACTTGGAATAATTTTACAAGCAATCAAAATGCAAATTATATGGTTCCCTTCGATTACAAGAAGTATGGGACTCCCGTCCTGGGCCCTCTCATCTGGTTGTTCTCCTCTGTTTCTGTGAAAAACTTCACTTCTCTCTCCTACAACAGATATAGCAAGACAATAAATACAATATTATCAAGGTTCCAAAACTCGGACCGGCCTAAACTCAACGATGCAATAAATAAGGATTTTTTTTTACTTATCAGGGAGATATTGGAAAAAATCGTTTTGTATTAAATATGTATATTAATATATAATACATGTATTAGAGACAAAAAATAACAATAGTTTAGCATAATAAGATAGTTCCAAACATAATTTTATTCATGTTCTTTCAAATTGTATATGAAAAGTAAATTGGACTTGCTATCCATAATCTCTATTCATATTCATGCTATGCACAGATATTCGTGAACAAACTTGCATACATATTAGAGTTGTATATGAAAAATAGTTGACCAAGTTTTGACCAATTTCCACCTATCGAACTCGGTGGAAATCAGTCAAAACTCGGTAGTTAAGTTTCACCCAATTCTCAGGGAGATATCGGGAATTTTAGAACACTGAATATTATATGATTCAGATATAGATGAAAATGTCGTAACAAAATGTAGAAGTGAAGATTAAGGAAAGCTATAGATATAGGGAACTTTGGCTTATTGTACCACATCTTTTTAAAAGAACATGCATATAGGGAAGTGGCATTCAATATCTCACCATATTCTCATTGAAACTCAATATAGAAGCAACATTCCCACATCGGTAGCAATAATTTGGTGCAGACCATACCTGTAAAATCATGAACAAATCATCTCACAAAGTTCCTGCCATGACTAAATGAAACAGTATTGAAAAGAAAGCTTCAAGAGTCTCACGGTCACGAGTCCTTTGTCTTGAAACATGTACTTTAGCCCTTCTTGCACAAGTTGGTGAGCCCGACAAACAAGATCAAGATTGTTAATGTGATTGAACTGCAAAGAGGGTAGTGATTGTGGTAACTTCAGAATGTTGACTTAGCTTAATGCCTATTGGCTTCAAGGAGAATAACTTCAACACTCTTCCAAAAATATTATTTATTTTCAACTCCTATGCATAACAGATAGGTATTTAAAGGAAAAATAAATAAATAAATATCCCTCTAATTCTCCAACTTGTATGCATAACATTGGTGTCACAAATGGCGGAGAACCAGAATAGATTTTCTACGTAATTATTTCCCACGACAAACCAGAGGCGAAGATTAGAATACACTACCTCAGTTGTCACCCTGGACCCAAAAAGCCAACCAGCTCCGCGTGGACTGACTGCCCATGTTTCGATATCTTCAGGGTCACTCCACATAAGATCACAGAATGGTCCCTCGTGTGGAATCTCACAGTTGCGTTCTACTACCCGTATCTAATAAAAAAGAAGTGAAACCATTCCATGAGACAAGAAGTTAACAGACCAATAAATGCCAGGAAAAATAACATTGCCCGGAGTAAATTATTTCAACATATTAAGGAGGCTAAAAGTTGGAAGATATATATTTGAAGTTGTAATCACATAAGCATTAAAATACCCCTAATGAAATATACCAAAAGAAGAATGCAACTGCATAATCCATAGCCTCCTCAAATTATCATACTTCCTGGATACGAGAATGCTCATGTGTAAACAATCAGTTATAGAATCCCACTACGCTTTCAATTATTATGTAGTATAAAAAATCCCAAGGAGGCATTTCGCTTCATAGATTTCAGTCTACTGATATGCAACCAAATTCATGACATGGTCTGGGGGTGTAGTCGTAAATTTCTCGAACTTTATTTAAAGATTTCAATAGAAGATGGCTATATACGAAGTACTGCCAGAAACATCTATATGAAAGAAAGAATAAAGAATGTAAAGAAATTTTACACCTCATACATAAGATTAATTAGTAATACAAAAACAACAAAAAAGGAAAAGCAAGGAAGGAAAAGTCACCTGATCAATTGTTCGTATGTCTGGTGAAAGACCGCCATGGACACAAAGAACCTAGAGAAAACAGGAACAAAGAAACATAAACATTAACATAATTTGAGAGACACACACAGTTCAGGTGAATGAAGAGAGATGATGGGGGCTTACAGCTCCATCAATAATGGCTGAGAGCGTTAGATAGTCAAAAACATCTGTACAATACCGCCATGCATTGGCATTTCCATACTTCCTCTGGCACTCATCATAGAAGCCATACACCTGCAGAAGAAGAAAACAATGTTTAGTTTACATATGACAATGAAAATAACCACAGGAAGCCATACACCATACAGCTGAAATTTTAAAGCTATTTTGTGGTTATAATGCATCATTTGATGATAATTACAAAGGCAAACTTGAAGCCTATCTGAAACTTTGATCTAAAATCACCTTTCTGCATGCTACAACAGAATGTAACAACCAACAGCTTCATTTCATACATATATAGTACAGTACAAATTCAAATGACAGACCAAATGAACATCTGCACACACTACTGAACTAAGCAGATAACTTGTTGTGCTTGTAATTGTTGGTATGCTGGGTAAATCTATGAGTATGGGATGATCCAGGGTGCATAAATGTATACCTGAGTTAGTTGCCTGCTCTCATGATTTCCACGCAAAAGGGTGATATTAGCTGGGTATCTACAAAATAAAAGAAACGAAGTAGCATTAGCTTCTAAAAGTACATAATCTGATGAAAAGGGCAACAACAGAAGTTGAATTAGTAAGGGCGCAACATGTCATTTCTGTAGAAACCAATTTATATCAGGATGCCTAGTTTATTTTTTCGGGACAGTAGGAGTGAAGTAGCTTTTACATATTTCATATGCAAAGATGATCAAGGCAACCAATAAAAACCATAAGATTTTCTTTTTTGTGTGTGTTTGGGTTTCAGGCTTTCAGCCCTGTGTGATGACAAAGAGCATGATGTTTGAAGTGAATTTTCTAAAGCATGAATTAGTTTGAAATTTAAATCTATACTAAACTTCAGCCCAGATGACAAACTTTATGCAAGTGTATACGCCATACATAACATCATGTGCATAAGTGATAAATCACATAAGAATGTGGCCGTGTAGGGGTGGATGTCATACCTTGCTTTAAGCAGCAAAAGAATAGTGAAAACTTCAAGACTGTTGTAACCTCGATCAACGAAATCCCCCTGCCAAGGTGTTACAAATATTTCACAACCCCGTTGTATGAACAAACGACATTAAAATGAAGCAAGTGTCATGAAGTTCCCATACAAAAATCAAAACAATACCATAAATATATAATTTGTCTCCGGTACATGACCTCCTGTCTGAAAAAGTTTCATTAAGTCGTGGAACTGACCATGAATATCACCACAGACAGTGACTGGACTGTTGACAGGCTGCACATTTGACTCCTCAATGAGGATCTCTTTTACCTGTGATATTTTGGGCACAATATTAACTCAATTTGAAAACACCACCAAATAAAGCATCATTTGATAGTAATCAGAAAGAAAGAAAAAAAAATATTTGGTAATCATTATTCAATCACATAAAGTTGTTGTGATGTGCTTGGTGCAGGCACAAATGTGTTCCAATAAGAGTATGAACAGTTACAAGCATGGAGCATTCACATCAGACACTAGGGTGTGATACAATTAAAGAAAGATAGCATAGTGAATCCCAACAAGACATTTTGAATTACTATAAGATCTCACATATAAGATGATCAAAAAATGCATATCCATGAATCTTATTGAAACTACAGCTCTACTGCTGAAGATGTTCGGGTAATCATGTACACGGTGCAACTGCAACTGCAACATTTTTGGTTTGATTCAGATGTTTGTGAAGAGTACTCCTATAGCCTAACAAAAAACACACCCATATGTGTCAGCTATCATGAACAAAGGGGGGAACCTTGTGCCCTTATGCAGATTCACTCTGAAGCCACGGCTGCTCAACATCACACCCAGATAGGCACATACAGATTCAAACAATAAGTATGTAAGCAGATTTGCTAAAGATTAATAAGAATAAAAAGAAATCGTTAATGGGATGTTCTACCCCATTAATCTGTTGCCCATGAGGCTGGAAATGGAAGCTAAGCTTCATGAAAGCATAGAGACTCCATCAAAACGACATTCCAAAGAATGTAAATCCATATATTATAGCTAAATGCCAAGAACCAGTTTACATCTCCGATCCCCAAAATTCAACCACATTATGGCGTAGGGCCAATCCAAAACAATAACATTGCAGTTCCATAATTCGTAGAACACTAAAATGCATCTTTTTAAGCCTCGAACGAACAGAACCAATTGAAATGAGACGTGGAAACATGCAAAAACCCTAATCTGACAACAAAACCAGAGAGAAGAGGAGGAGAAGAAGAAGACATACGTATTCGCAGAGAAGCTGAAGCTCGTCTTCCAATAGGTGCTGCCCTTCTTTGACCTTCGAAATCCACTGATCCAAATCCATCGCCAATCTCTGTGGCTCGAGAGAGACCTAGGTTTACACAACCGAAACAGACGAAGAAGAAAGAAGAACCAAACGAGAGAGAGAGAGAGAGAGAGAAAATGAACAACAAGGTCAATACAATACTCGAAAAAAAATCAACACAACGGCCAATCGGTACGCATATATGGCCTCCGTCAAAACAAACGGAGACGTCGAGATCTGCCCTTTTTTCTTTTGTATTAAATTTCTTATCACATGTGACATTTCATGTATGAATTTTTATATTTTATCATGTAAAACTATGATTTTTAATTTTTTATATGATTTTGTCAAAAAGTAATAGTTTTTATGATAAAAAATAAATCAATTAAGTATAACTCAAATTTATTTATGTTTTTAATTTTTATCTAGTTGAATATAAGATTATTCTCAAATTCGTTTGATCTTAAATGGATTAAATTCTTTTCAAATCAAGTTCAAATTTAATTATTTTAAATTAACTTATATATATATCAAAATACATATATAAATTGAGTTTTTTGGGAGATTGGTGTTCTTGATTATAAAATATCATATAATTTGACATAATGGTTTAGAGGGTGTTTGGACTAACCTTGAAACAATTTAAACTACTTGTAAATTCTTAAACTACTTCAATATTTCGAAATTATTTGCATTTATATGTTGTGTTAAATTCCGACTAAATAAATATAATACATCAAGTTTTTCATTTTCTTATAAAAGAAAGTAATTGACAAAAAGTATTATATGATTACAAAATCAACTTACAAGATCGCATATTTAATATTCGTTTTGAGAAATTAATCAAAATATATTTTATTTAGATAATTTGCCGTTTCTAACCTGATAATATTGTATATTCTTACCAAAATTATCCATCAAAATTAATAAAACCATATTGCAAATATTTTTGCTTTGAATAATTTCGGCACACTTAGAGCATGTCCATCCCAGTTTTAGATATGGCTGCT
>JAYMSW010003727.1:0-11833 GCA_036897725.1 Erodium texanum
CATAATACAAATGATTATAAAAGTGACATAACATATAAATGATAATGTGTACACGATAAGATTGGCCTAGGGCACAAAATATCCAACACATCTCTCATCCACTCCCCCCTTTTGTTTAATAGCATATGAAACTTTCATTCTCTTTTTCTTAGAAGACTGGAAAATATTTTTCACTCAAGAAGTATTTTAAGATATGTGCTCTATTGAAAGTGGGCTCCAATAAGTAACACTTTTGAAAGCTGTTACAGCGTGGTAGGGCTGTGATATGAAGTAGGCTTGCAAATGCAAAAGCACATAACATAAATGCAAATGCAAATGCACATAACATAAATGCAAATGCAAAAGCAAATAACATAAGTCAATAGAAGACTTTGCTTCGTACTGTTGAAGCTGCTTGTTGGAGTTACATTTTGTTGCACCTCAATATCCTTTATGCTATGTTCGGTACCACTGTAATTACTTCTTCTGAGCATTACAAACTTAGTCAAACATTTAGTGCTTCATTTATCATGTACTCATTTCAAACTGTTTTGCTCTAACCTTTTTACTGGGTCACAATTCAATAGGTTGGTATTTTTTTTAGCTGGTGTCATATGTTGACAGTTTTCGGAAGAAAAAAAAAATTAACATAGGATTGCATCCACTTCAGAAGATAAATGCTTTATTCTTTCCTGACTTAGTTCAGTGATTTAAAGGAAGCCCCACTCTTGAGTAAAGCTTTCCTTTCAATGTAGGTACAAAGATGGCCACTCGATGTTGACCCTTCACATTGGTAGATCAGATATACTGATATGTAAGGGATCGCATCACAGGGCTTGAAAATCCTGGGACACTTGAGCTTTCTTCTCGAAAGAGAGAAGAATATTTCTTCCGGCAATGGTTGCCACAGAGTTTGTTGAGAGAGAACTCTAATCTCTTAAACTAAATTACTAACTATGAAACTTCTCATCCCCTTTATTGAATCTCTCCCATCCTATAAACAGGATTAGGATAGTAACTTACAGAAACTATATAATAACTAAAAGCCAAAAACTGAAAGGAGTTGCAGGTAATATCAGTAAGTAAAAGTAAATAGGTAATATTAGTAAGTAAACAATAGATGCTGGTTCTGAATGTCTTGCTTGTATCATATACCATAGGTAGGATTTGTCTGTATATAAGGATCATCAAAATGTATGGATGCTAATTGAACAGCAGTTACATCATGTCTTCTTTCTCCTCTCTTTTTGGATATTTTAACTTGTGCTACTAAGTTTTGGCTGTTGTTTTAATGATATGCCCTCTGTTTATTGATCTTTGTAGTGTGAATCAAAACTCTTTATCTTTCTTGAGTTTGTAACTCAAGGCTCCCTTCAAAAGGTCTACAATAAGTATCGTCTTTGTGATTCCCTAGTCTCTGCATACACAAGACAGATTTTGCACGGTTTGAAATACCTTCATGATCGAGATGTTGTTCACAGGTGATAAATGATTCTATTTCTATCATGTCATTAGTTATGTATTTAACAGTAAGGCTGTCTTGTTATCTCAATGTCATCTTTCTCTGATTTTTATTTTCCATTTATATGCTTAGTGGTGATTACAATTTTTTTTATAAGAAGCACTTTAGCCAGTCCTAGAGTATTATTCATTGCTACAATAGTATTATATATCCTCTAAATAAAGTATTGCATGGACCAATAATGGCACGAAGGCATCACATACAAGCCTAGCATGTCCAAATCTTAACCAACTCTAAAACAACAAACTTTAGTTAGTACAACCTAAAAGCTTAACCTGTTAGGTGGAGGGCTAGTAAGTATATCAAGTTGTCTCAAACTTCACATACTTTAGATTCGGGATACTTCAACAATATTTACGTGGATACAAATTCATCCATTACATTTAATTAACTTTTAGAGTCTTATCTCCTTTTTACTTGCATTCAAGGGATATCAAATGTGCAAATATTTTGGTGGCTGCCAATGGATCTGTAAAACTTGCAGATTTTGGATTGGCAAAGGTCTGTATCCCATTTCTTTCATGCTTGATAGCTTATGATTAGTTGTTATTACTTTCCTAATGTTGCTGGTTGTATCTATTTTCCAGTCAACCAGATTGAATGATGTTAAATCTTGCAAGGGCACTGCATTCTGGATGGCCCCTGAGGTTTGTCCTTTACCCCGTCTTCCTAGAGTTAATGAGTAATACAGCTATGCGGTATTGTTTACTTCATATCACTTTTATTCAATGGTAGATATTTCATGGGAGCAGGAATTTTTGTTCCTGAACCTGAGTAGCAGTGGTTATCTGGAAGTAATGTCTTCAATTTCCTTTCATGCTATTTTATTCATCTCTTACAGGGATACTATGCTTTGTTATAAGTTCTTCAGGAGAAGTCACGACCATAAACTACCAACAATTTCTTGGGTTTAATTTAATTGACAGCAGAGCAGTTTTATTTTTGCTAGGCAGTAAAGCTGTAAAGAATTTCCTATTTTGGCAAACACGGTTATAGTTTAGGAAAATGTCCAAAAACAGTACGTCTAAATGATTTGAAGTTGTTGGTCATGGCCTTGGGATTTTTATGCTCGAGTCTGCACTCATCTAATGAGTGAGCTTGGACTCATTATCTTTGTCTTCATTAATAGTCCATCAATTTCTTTTCAAGGCTATATAGCAGCTTGTTGTTGAGAGTGAGTAATGAAGGACTGCTTGTTTGAATTATTCCATTATTCCAAAGGTTGCACACGTACATGATGCGTGATAACATCTCCAGTAACTTTCTGCAAATTTTTTCTGATTGTGGGATTCCAGGTAATTAGAGGGAAGGGCCAAAGTTATGGGCCTCCAGCTGATATATGGAGTCTTGGGTGTACTGTTTTGGAGATGTTGACTGGTCAAGTTCCTTATCCTCATCTGGAATGTGTATGTTCTGTGCTCATAACTTCTGTTGCCTTTTCTTCTTACTGAGTTTCTAACCTGTTGCATCTCTGGATAATATTATTAACAGAAGAATGTGTCGAAGATAGGAAAGTTATACTATTTTTTTTTATCAGAAGGAAAGTTATACTAAATGAGAAGCATTCTTACAAAATTAATGATATTCAACTAGGTCAAAGTGTTAAGAAATGTAGCCCTTTCGGAAAAGGAGTGGTTGTAGATTTGGTACACACATACACATGGTTTAAGAATTATATACCTTTTGTGGAAAAGGTGAAACTTGAAACTTATGCTCCATTCGCTCAGCTATTGTTTAAGGTATTCAAAAAACAAAAACAAAACTGTTCTAAAAGCTCCTATCCTATTCCCTACACTGCTTGGGTGCTAAGGTTTATATGTTGGGCTATATTAAATGTAATGAATGATACCACAATATCGAGAGATGGTCAATCTATATTACAATCGAATGTATATAGAATGTTCTATGATGAGAAATGAAGAAGAAATGTAAGTAATTGTTGTAAATTATCAATCGCTTACTATGAAAAGGATAAAAACATTAAAGACATGCAGTAATAAACTCATTATGACCATGAACTATAATGTATTGTGAGAGTAATAGTATGATGGATCTCAAAATACTTTTTGTGTTGACGAAACTCTGACGGTGAAGACTCTAAGGTGAGTTACCCAATTCCGAAGAGTGAATATTTCAAATATACCAATCTTTTTTGTTTGATGAGTAAATTCTAAAACATAAAGGTGTGATATTTTTGTTGGTTATTTTTTCTGTATGTTTTTCATTCTGCTGGTATTAGTGCAGAGTTGTTACCATCCTTTGCCACAAGCAATTTTTATACTGCATACGAGTAAATTTTTTGACTCTTCTAAAGCATCATTTTTGGTATATTGACACAACAGGCGCAGGCAATATATCAGATAGGGAAGGGCGTGCCACCAAGTATTCCCGATACTCTCTCAAGGGATCCACAGGATTTTATCGCGCAATGCTTACAGGTTAATCCAGAAAGTCGTCCTACAGCTGCTCAGCTCTTGAGTCATCCATTTGTAAGGATGCCACTTCTGACATCCCCAGCATCCCCTTGTATTGGCTGACTATGGTTAGTTTCATATTTCAGTGTCTTTGTGCTGCAGTTACATATATTTCACAATCACTGGTTAAGTTGAAGCTTGAAGTCAAAACCACATTCTCTTCAACACATTTGAAGCAATGTATGGATGTAGACTATTCAGGAGTTAATGCTTTTTTTTTCACTTTCTGGGCAGTGATATCATATCATTAGAATTCTATCCATCATATGTAAGACTTGATCTTTCATTCCATGATCAAGTTGGGGTGATGGAACCTAAGAGTTGCAGCAAATCAAGCACAAGGAAAAATGCAAAAAGGAACTAGGAACGGACTCAGGAACATATAAACAAAAAGTGCACCCAAATGGTGTTGTTAAGTACCTAAGAGGAACCAGGCGGGTTATTTAGGAGCAAGATGCGGCATTGGCAAGGCTCATTTTGGGTACATTGTTTTCTTGTAGTTTGGGTTATTTTTCCTAAATCCTTGGGATTTTACCTTAGATTCATCGAACTGGTCGACACATGCAAAGCCAAGCATTTTTGGTCCTTGGTGCATACTTGAGATGAGAACTTTCTTATTGCATGTATCTCTAATGGAGTTATGTAATTATTATTAAGTTGGGCGCAATTTGTCTAGTTTTCAGTTTCATTGTCTCTTCTGTGTATATTTGGTGGGCGGAATATTGTAGCAACAGAGCGTTGCAGTTGTATTTATGTAAATACATAATTGATTGGCTCACTAGCACCGGGATTAACAGTTTCTTTTTAATATTTTTTTTATTGAACATAAAACAAAAATGACATAAAATAAAATAAATACATGAAATAAAAGAAGAAGAAAAAAACATGAAAAACCATTGAAACAAAAAAATATATATACATAAATAATGAGAAACATAATACCGGATCACATGTAACGATGGATTCATTTCTCATTTGTCCGAACGAGGAACCACCATTACTTCATGAAGACTTGGAGGTGGCGGTTTTGGTACTCGCCTTCGGCGAAGTCCTCAACCTAGGCTTTGGTGTGCAACTCGAAGTCCACCGTCTCCCGGATTTGGTGGTAGCACCGCTCGTAGGCCCGAACCTTCACGTTCTACCGGTTCTAGTGATCCTTGCACTAGAGTTGATTCCATCCCTTCGCCCGGTGTCTCTTCGAGAAAGCGGAGGTGCACCGCCTGCCAGTAATCTTGCCTGGTCCATGTCGAGGCATGTAACCACACCAAGATGAAGCGGGTCCCCTCCTCTTACGTCCACAATCATGATGGAGTTGTTGCCATTGTTGTGAGTGGTTGTCGGTTAGGTGTTGAAGTTGGGATCGCCGATGAAGATAAATCGGGTAAAAGGGGTTGAAGAACAGTGGTCGCGATCTGGGTGTGCAAGGAAGGGTCGGAGAGGGGTATTTATTGAGTTGGGGAGGCTGAGCCTAACCCTAAAAATTAATTTATTATCCAGAGAATCTTGACCGTTCATCGTTGACTGGTCAACAATTCACTAGGAGCATACGCGTGGCTACTAACGTCACATTGTCAGTGTCAACGCACCACGTCCCTTGGTCTACGCGTTGTTGGCATTGACACCCCGCCCAGATACAACATCAGGCCAACACTTATGCTGACACATTTTCGCACAGTACCAGCACCGATATCAAAACGTTAACACCGATCGACACCCTGCGTTAGACTTGCCCTAAGTTGCTCTTAGTCATACTTCACAAACTTTTCTGTGCTTTGAACAACATATCTCATGTGACTTCTTACTTCTAGTTTTAACTTGTTTTTCTTTTATTCTTAAACTCCAATCCTAATTTAAACAGAAACAATACTACATTTATATTTAACTTTTTTCTTCTGTAAAAGTTGTGATGTATATGAGAAGTTGTTATATCCAAAACTCATAAACATGTAGGAGAGAGGAGGGTTGATACAATTTACTCTTCTTTTCAAATAATCACTCGAACAAAGGTAAAAAGAAGTTGATATACTTCATTCTAAAATCCAAGAATATGAAAGTGAAATCACTCAATATAAAACTTGTTTTCAGAATGAATTCTGAAATACTTGAAAGATAATTTGACTGTTAGAGAATTTCCTTTGATATAAAACCTCTTTTCGTACAAAACTTCATCATTTTAAGATCCAAGAATATAAAAGAAAAATTGGATGGATTATAAAAACATTTTCTAATAATTACGAGAGAATTTGATTGATAAACTGACTCTCTATAACATGAAAGTCTCTTATTGATATAAACATAGATAATGTTGCATTTGTATTTACTCTCTATTGGGAAATAACCAAGTACGTGCAATGTTTGGTTTAGTCCTTCGTAATCACCTCTCTAAAAACCTCTTCTCTTCCACGAAGGAATTCCAATCAAAGATTCAAAATTCCTCTACTAGTCTACCGATATTGGTAAAGGGGGGCCATAATTGCACTTTACAAGCCCATGAACATCAGGCTCCTACTTAGACATTTGAGCCCAAGCCCAAATTCCCTACTATTGAACATTAGAATATGGTTCGGGTCGGGTCTTCTCTTGGACCTTCTTCTCTGTATCCGGCATCTAGTGCAGAATCAAAAGCGAAACCGCATATATAATGTCACGGTGGCGTTAAAGCTGCAAAATTAGTACCGTCCAATCCAATCCAATCCCCAAGAGTAAGCGAGAAGACATTAAAGGAGGAAAAAGAAAACGCCACCTGCTGCCATCTAGAGCGCCGAGATCGGTCGCTCTCCTCCGCACTTCTCGCCGCGTTTCGTACTCACGATCCTCCCATCACTCGGACTTCTCTGATCGCCATTTTTACTGCTTCCAGGTATGCTCTGTTCCGATTCACTCCGTCCTTCTTCGATCTTTTTACTTTTTTCCAAATTGATTTCCATTTCTTATGGTTGGGATGAATCGGTGTTTTTGTTAATCTCCTTGTATTGATCTGATAGCCTTATATGCATTTTGCTTATAGATTTCAAATTTCACTGCGATTTCGTGGGGGATTTGGAATCGGCAGGGGTTTTAGGAATTCGGGTTCAAATCGAATTCATTACCGTGCTGCCAAGCACGGCCTTTTGTGTGTTTTTCGCTTCTAAATTTGAAATTTAAGGATTTGTGAAAATGGCGGTAGGGTTTAATTTCTGTGGTTGGTTCAAAATTCGTGTAATTCGCTTACATTGATGTGGAATTAGTACTTAAGCATCATCCTAATAGTGGTAAATTTATACCTTTATAATTTTTAAAATGCCCTTAAAAAATTCTTCACCTCAATATCTCCTTTCGATATCTTCTCTTGATTTCAAAGCTTGAACAATTTTAAATTATGCATTTTGGTGTTGAAATCTGTCAAGCTGCAGGTTTTGGGTGTAATTGTTAGCGTTCTTTATTGCACACCACAGATACTTCTTCCCATTATGTACCGATCTATACTGGTGGTACTTTTGTTAAGTAGGAGCTCATCTTGTGTATCTAGTTTCCTAACATAACAAACCCCTAACTGGATTGTTATGGGAGCATTTATCTGGTAAAGTGCAAGTTTGCATGTCAAGTCTTTGTTTTTCTCCAGAAGTAAATTCTTATATTGCCATCTTCTGTGGTTGAACACTGGCCCCCCAGAGCAATAATCAAAGCACTTGACCAAGTACATATTAGAGTTTGCTTAGCAAGTTACTCTGAACAGTTTGGCTTTAGCTTTAAAGTTATATGCTTGTTAAACCCATCATTCATTTATATTGATCTTGACACCTCAGTATTTTGTACAGTTTTATTGCAATATATTGCGGAAGAATTTGAGTAAGGATGTGATGCAAAATGGTCACAGGAAAAATGCACTTAGAATTTTAGTTCGAGTATAATCTTTTTAGAGTAGTCCTATTGTTGAGGAGAGAATAACTAAGGAGAAGATCAAACATGGCCCACCTAACTTGTAAGGTTGGTCATGGCAACTACAGATGTAATCCTGCCATATGTCATTTTACCACCATTTCTAATTTAGTAAAATTTAGGATTGAATTCCATACTTAGAATCTTAATTATTTTTCAAAATAATATCTTCCTACATAGAAAAATTAATCGATTCTTACTTAAATCTCATCAATGTAATGTAAGTCTTTTGGTTGTATAAACCAGTTGAGTTAAACCAGCTCATTACTCCTGTCTCATTTGTCACAAACTTTGATATTTATTATTATTTTGCAAGACTGGCCTGCTTTAGTTAGTGAGTTTTGGATCCACTCTAATTTGATCCAGTGTGTAGTTTTAAAAATTCCTCGAGGGTTACGCCTCGAGGTGTAATCCCCAAGGGATTTTTAAAACAAAGCCATGTTATGAAGAGTAATCAAATTGTGTCGCATACTGATACTGAAATTAAAAAAGCCCCAAAAACATAATTTAGAACAGTCAGATTCATCAAGTTGAGCTAAGGTGCCGAGCCTCATGTGAGTGAAGTGGCGAGGCATAAGCCTCAGTGGCATCTGATTTTCGTGAGGCATAGCCTCAGAGCTAATTTTCAACCACCATGTCTCAAGGTGCGCCTCAAGGCGTAGCCTCAAGGGATTTTTGAAACTATTCCGACCTTATTGTTTCTTAATGCCCTATTGCTTATATATGCCTACGGTTAGTTGACCAATACAATTGTTGTGTTAAACTTCGGTAGATGCTCATCAATGATACTATGGAAGAAGCCATTTTGTTATATTTTGTTATAAAGTTAGCCACTCGATTATATTGCTACAGTCTTGGGTTCTTAACTTGTTAGTAGTTAGTACTAGTAATAATTATTGGTTGGTGATTTTGCAAGAGTCTATCGTAGTACAATAACTGTATGTACTGACCAGTTTGTTGAACTTCATTTTGTGATCTCCGTTTTAATTTCACATGCCCAGATCTTCAGCACATTGTTAGTACCACTAATAGTTATTTGTTGGTGATTTTGCAAGAGTCTATCATAGTACGAGATCTGTATGTATTGACCAGTTTGCTGAACTTCATTTTGTGATCTCCATTTTAGTTTCAAATGGCCAGATCTTCAGCCTGTCATAAAAAGTTACTAAACACTAGAGCATAATATGTATTGATTATTGGTGGAAATGAAAGTGTACAGAATAATACCATATTTACTTGTTATGAGTTGCCCTCTGTTCGATGTGGTTGTGATGATTTTGCAGTGTCTGGGCCATGATATATATTGATCAGTCAAAATAGATAGGTTCATGCTTACAGCCAGGCTGTTATGTCTACTTGTTGACCTTGTTATTTGAGCAGAGTATATGCCCATTTTGTGACTTGCATGCGAGTTCTTATTTATTTATTCTTTATAATCCCATGGCCATTTATCAATTATTATGGCACTTTATCGATTGAAGCTGAGAAGATTTGTTTTCTTAACCAACACTTAACGTTGTAAAATCATGCATTTTGAACTGGTATAGACATATGACATGTTATTTTGAATCCCTTATTAAGCAAACTAGGGAATGGGCTATAAGCTTGTTAGTCAGTTATTTGCATGTCTGAACTGGAGTCATCACCTGGGTTTGCTTAGGTTTCGCCACCACCATGTGTTATATTTGACAGAAAACTTCATAGTGAAGAATGTGACTAGTATAGAAGTGAAAAGTATTTAGAATCCAAGAAAGCTTGTTGCCTGATAAAAAAAGTAGGTAAACAGTAGCTAATAATTGTTCAGCTGTACTGCATCAGATTCATCATGGCCAAATAAGTATTGTTTCTCTCTCTCTCAGGTACAATCTGTGAAATGGCAAAAGTTAACAAGGGGAGGCGTAACCTCGATTCCCAGTGTCAGAAGCCATGCCAGTTACCATCTTGCTCTTCTAAATTATCGAAAGACACTCAATCTAAGAAGAAACATGCAAAGTTGTCTGAGAAGAGAGAATGGGATGCCGCCACCTGTTCAGTTTGTATGGAGTACCCTCACAACGCTGTTCTCCTACTATGCTCCTCTTACAACAAGGGATGCCGCCCCTACATGTGTGCCACTAGCCACCGCTTTTCCAACTGCCTAGAACAATACAAGAAGGCTTATACCAAAATTACCGAAATGCAACATGCACAACAATGGGATGAATCCACGAACAATTCAAGCTTCACTTTTGGTAATGAAACAGTAGAAGTCCCAGAGCTTCTATGCCCTCTGTGCCGGGGGAAGGTCAAGGGCTGGACAGTGGTGGAAAAGGCAAGGAAGTATCTCAATGCAAAGAAGAGAACCTGCATGCAAGATAACTGCACATTCGTTGGAAATTACAAGGAGCTCAGGAAACATGTCAAGACAGAGCACCCATTGTCACGCCCACGAGCAGTTGACCCTGCACTTGAAGAAAAATGGAAGAGGCTCGAGAGAGAGAGAGAGAGAGATGATGTGATCAGCACAATAGTATCAACCACACCAGGTGCAATAGTACTGGGTGATTATGTGATAGAAGGGAACCATCGTGGCTTATATAGACATGGTGGGTATAATGATGACGATGATGATGATGATGATGTGGATGACTTCTTGGGTGATGGTTTGTTCTCTCTTGAGTCATTTGAACGGGGACGCTTCCACTCACGGAGTAGGTACATTAACTATGACTCTTTGGAGGAAGATGATTTTGGGATCTCTGTTCCACCTGGTACTGCAGCTGCTCCCAGACGTGCACTCCATAGATTGATATTCGGGAGGTCAAGAAGGCGGCGAAGGCACAGAGAAAGTAATGGTGGTGGGTGATTTATGCAAAACCTGTTTATGAAAATGAAAGGGTGGTCAAGACTCAAGAGCCAAGCTTTTGCAACTTTTGCAATTGACAAGCTTGTATGGAACTTGAAACAAAGGTTGAGAACCTCTCCTCTTTCTATCATGTGATTGTCAATTTGTAACTTAATGGCTGAGTAAGTTGCTTCATAAATTATCTCTTCTAGTAACATATTTGGTTTCATCTGACACTGTTGTTGCCTTACCTTGACCGGGACACTTGGGTCAGTGTGGTTTTTATTTATTTTTATTACATTGAATAAATATGCTGGAGCATGAACGCACTTTGTGCTATTTGTTGATGCTCCTATTTTTATTTTGCTTCTCTTCCAATCATTCTCATATTCACTAGCATCTATGGTAGGAATTGTTTCCATGGTGTCATCTTTAGCCCTGGTTATGGTAATATATGTCTTTATTGCTTTGTAATTGATAGAAAACAATAACAGTTCCGATACCTAGAAGATGAATGTTTTTGTCCGATTTGTCCACACATAGGCATAACTTTTCACCTATTTCCCTCCTTGTAGCAGTTTAAATTCTGTTCATGTAATGGATGAAAAAAACTGAGTCCAAACCAACTTTATCTGCATGTGAAGCCCATTATTATTCTCTTTCTCTTAGATTGGGATGTTGTCTTGAAGGTAGCTGGCCCATTAGATGCGGTGATGTTTGTCCTTTCCTTTCTCTTGCCAATGTATTTCTACTGGTCAAGTTTGGATTTACAAAAAGGAGTTGGTTAAAAGTGTAGGAAGAAAACCTTTAAAGTTTGATGTAGTCAGTGACAAAGGTTTATAGTTGAGTATAGTTGCTTAACATTTTATGTTTAATTATTTAGAGTATGGATAAGGTGCGGGTGATATGAAGGAGGGGCGCAGTCAGGATTTTGATTCGGGGCATGTTACCAATCATTTGTAAATATGAAAAAATTAACAATAATAAATATATGAATAGAATATAATCAAATATATTAATATTTTAAATTACAATTCAAATATGTTATTTTCTTAAAAACCCTCATTTGGAGATGGGAGTGGTGGTTCTAGTTATATCTTACTTGAAGAAGGATGT
>JAYMSW010003728.1:0-11833 GCA_036897725.1 Erodium texanum
CGCCTGCGTGCACCCTCGAACCCTTACGGTGTTCCTCTTCACCCCCCTCTCCCCTTCCGACTCCGTCACCCTCCTCCCTCCCCTCCCGGACCTCCGTCCTCATCATATTGAAGACTGCAAGCTGATAATGTCGGCGCCGCCGTCCGATCCCAACTGCAGGGTCCTCGCCTTGAACGGCACCACCGACGAGATCTGCTTCTGGACTCCCGGAGACCCGTCGTGGACCCCACTTCCTTATCCGACAGATTTTTGTTCAGATAACGATATTCTGTATTCGAACCGTCGGCAGTGCTTCTACGTCCTCACCGAAAATGGTGAAGATCTGGTCGCCTGGGATCTCTCCGACCCCAGATCTCCCAAAGGCAGTGCCATCACGACCCATTATAGGTCCTTCACTGATACCGTCGTAGCTGAGCACTACCTCGCGGAGTCCCTGGGGACCTCTTCATGTTTTGGAAATCGATTCGCGGCGCTCCAACCGAATTAACAGAGGAATTAGAACCCAAATGCGACATCGACCCCAACACTGCTGGTGTGATGCGTCCATACAGGCTGGGATTGAGTCCAGAGGACTTGATTCACGAGTTTCTTGTTTATAGGCTCGATTTGGAGCGTTCGATGTGGATTGAAGATTGTTCATTTTCAGAAGAAGAGGCTCTCTTTCTGGGTAAGAACCACTCTTTCTGGCTCTCCCGGCGTGACTTTGCTGTCGAGCCCGAGTCAATATACTTCACGGAGAGCAAATATTACGCTTATTCTCAGATTTGTGCATTTGATCCCGCTCGGCATAGAGTCTGTGATATGCTTAAATACTATAACAACTACACCGCAAGTCGTTATTATTTCCGGGAGTCGGAGGAGAAGAGTACGGAATTCACGCCCATTTGGGTTGAGCCTCATCCGCTGTCCTCTACTGCCTCTCTGCTTGAGCGCTTTGTTTCTACTTGTCAGAACAAACCCGTGGATGTAGATTTATATCCAGATCCAGATTCAGATTTAGATTGATTGCTTTAGTTTGAGTTATCTTTTGGCTTGGTTTAGTTTGAGTTACCTCTGTGTCGTTATTGAGGACCCCTCATGAGGAACAACTGCAATGTGATTATTGAGGTCTACAAATAGTGAAAGCTTTAGCTAGGGTCATGTTGTGTTTTGGAAGGATGGGAAAACCGAGTAATATGCTCTCTCTTCAATTTGAGGAGTGATCATCTTTTTGAAGTATGCTATCTTTACCTCTTTATCGTTTTTTACATTATTTCTATGACCTCATTTAATGGTACCAAAAGGGAATCTCTGAAGTCCTTTTTATTTATTTTTATAAGACGTGGTATTAGGTGAGTACGCTATGACTTGCTATTGATACACTTTAATACAGAACAGAAGAAAAATTTATCAAACTAAATTAGACATTCGGTCGGAAAAAGGACTACAAATTATTGTGGAGCCCAATTAGTAAGCTCCGTGATGGCACTCAATGTTCTCTTACTCTTGCTTGTGACATTATGAAACAATAATCTTCCAATGAAATAAATCACTAACATTTTAGCATAAACATAAGAAAATACAGACATTATCGCGTCTTAGATCCACGTGATACAAATTAAGAAATTTATTTATCCACGAGAGCAAACACAATCATTAAGGGAGTTAAATCTCAATAAAACTATTATCTAAGTTGTTTGTGTTTTGTTTGTTTTGTATTATCCTGTTTGTGCGTCCTAGTGTGTTGTCTGGTGAGGTCCAATCTTATTGTTAAGCTATACGCAAGCTATACAATATTGACCTAAGAATTATTATCGTCACCGAGTTTAGAATTTGTAATATTACTGCAGAGTTTGATATTTAACTATCTTGTCACGTACGTTCAATAGTTCAAAAATGCACATCTTTATGCATTATATACAATGTGTCAAAATTTTCAAAAAAAATGATAACTTTTTTTTTTTTTTTTGAAATCATGTAGAGTCGGAAGGCAATTTGGGCCTAGGTTTCCCGATTTGCCAAAGAAAAAGATACTAATTGACATGTAATTGTGTAATTGAAATTTTTTAAAAAAGTCCATCTGTAACAATTAACATCATCAAAGGTTTATGAACACCAAGAATTAGTGAAGTAAGTGACATGGGATCCAGATTTTAGAGGAGTGAACAGTTGAATTTTTTATTAGGTTTAAACGTGAGTCATGACGATAATAATAAAATTTTAATCTTCGGTCACGTGACTTGGAGGTTGACCCCTGGATATGGTTGGGCCAATCAATGAAGCATGTGGCCCAGTCCTCATCAAGTTCATGGGACATGGCCCATCAATATGTAGAAGCTCTAAAACCACAACTCTTTTTCAGCATAATAAATCCACATTACTATATCTCTCGCCTGAATAATTCACTATTTTATTGAAGATCGTTGCAGTGCCTTATTGTCGTTGATGCTAAAACTGGACGCAAACCAAACCTCTTCACTCCCAATTCTTCCCCAACCCAGAAGTGAACAAGATAAAGAGGAACCAAGCAACAGCAAGATAAGAAGATACGAAGTTTTCTATTTATCTGAGCAATCATTTGTTTCTGGTACAAATGTCGGATTGTTTTATTTGTTCACTTCGGTAAATCCAACAGCGAATTTCCGATTCTAGTTGGTGTTCATCGTCTGCTCCGCCATCGTCGTCTCTTCGTTCGAGTGAGTTTTCAGTTAACTTTTTTTTGAAGATTTGTGTATCTTTTCCGTTTCAGTTGCTTAGATCTCTACTGGGTCAAATTTTTTTTGGGTGTTGTTGATTGTTATGTGTGCATGATCTGCCAATTTTCTCTGCTCAAAGGGGTCTTATACTCTTATAATCACTGGATTTAGCCCCAATTTTACTGGTTTTTGTTTCTTTAACAAGATAGAGCTGTGAAGTTTGGGTCTGTGTTTTGCCTATCCGGGTCCTGTGTGTTTGGATGCAAATGAAGAATTCTAGTTGTTTTAGCTTTGAATTTGTCATATGCGTATTTATCCGTTAAGAATATCACATGGGTATTTATCGATTGATGGGTTCTTAGTTTGGAGCTCAGATTAGCTATGGGATTCAGCTGCAAATTTCTGGGGTTTCGCTTATTTGATGAGTTAGGGATGCTGAGATTCGATCTCAGTTTATCGTGAGTCTGGGTCCTTGAATTGGGTCGTGTTTTTAAAGTTGGTATCTGTTTATATGTAGCTGATTTTTGCTTCCAAATGGAAAAGTTATGGTTCTTGCAGCATTGAATTGGCCAGATAGCTTCTTTTGTTAAGACGATACAGATCCTTAGCATGTAAATGTTTGACTGTGGCAACTGGCGTAGTTGTCAATAACTAATACGTGAAAGGAGGAGTCTATCTACAGACGTAGATTGGGCGTGATTGTAATGTTTGAAATTGGGCAAGGAATGTTGTGAGGAGTTACGTTCTATCTAAAGCTTCAAGCATCGTGGATCATTATGGCCAAGGCAGAACTCATGTAGTGCTTGTTTTTGCAGACGGGTTTGTTGAAAACATTGTCGTTATTTGTAAATGGTATGCAGCATTAAATAATTACTCTTAAATATTATCCCCTTAAACATCAATGAAATACCAAAGAATTTGACTACTATTAGAAATATTTCAAATAAAAATTTAAACATCAATGAGATACAAAAGAATTTGACTACTATTAGAAATATTTCAAAGCGAAAAGCTTAAATAATTACACTTAAATTAACATGTTTCAAAACTATCTTTTATTCTCCTATTTTTTTCGAAGTTATCATTTTATCCCAAAACAACATGAAAATTTCATTAATTTTGATAATAATGAAGTACAGTAGTAATACCCCTTTACTTCTATATAAGTAAGGTTGACTATTACCAACACTTGATACAAAGAACTCATGTAGTGCTTGTTTTTTTTTTGCAGACAGGTTTGTTGAAAACATTGTCGTGATTTGTGAATGGTATGCAGCATAAATCTGGTTGGAGCTTAGAAACATGGATTTGCACAGTAATTCTCATCCGGAACTGGGAAAATTGGAACAGATCGTTTCACAATTTCTATTGAAGAGCTTGCACATTATCTTGCACTCAAGGATACCTTCTCTTTGCCCACATGATCGTAGTGGTAACATTTCATCAGTTTCTAGAGTGAGAAGGAGCGACAAATGGTTCAACTTAATACTTGGGGATCGCCCTGCAGCTTTAGATAACTTGAGTTTCTGGCACAGAAATTTAATGGATCCAATGGTAATTGATATTATACTTGTCCATGAAGAGCCTACTTCATCTGTTGAGACTGTGATTGAGAGGTGGGTAGTTCAGTTCGAGGCTCCCCAAGCTGGTGAAAGCTCTGCATATCACAAGACATACAAGAAGTCGATTGTGCTTCTACGTTCTCTTTACTCCCAAATGAGACTTTTGCCGGCATATCGGGTCTTTCGGCAACTGAGTTCATCAAGTCAGAGTCAGACTTACAATTTTGATATCATTTATAAGGTATCTTCGATATGTGATCCATTCCCTAGGAAGGAGGAGGAAGTCATGAAGAGATACAGTTTTGGACCTGGTTGTCTGAATATATCTGTAATATATCATCCAACATTGTCTGAGTTCAACCTCAAATCTTTGACATCACTGGTGCCGGAGATAATTGCAGATTATGTTGGTAGCCCCACTACAGATCCCGTGAGGTCTTTTTCCTCTGAGAAGGGTTTTCGTGCCATGTCGTTTCTGAACAGAGCTCGGCCTCCATCTCATTCACCATTTGGTCGCCCTCACAGCTGGTCTAGTGGCTTCCACAGAGCAACAGCTGCTCAGAATCAATCCCTTGGTGGGTCTCCTCCTGTATATGGTCAGAGAGTACAAAACTTGAGATCACCTCATCATAAGGCCCTCAATTATGATGAGTATCAGCTTTCACCGCCGTTTTCGTCATCACCATCTCCATCTCCCCCAACTGGTTATCCTGTGCAGGCATATATGCGTTCAGAGACTGCTCCTGTAACAATCCCTCTTCCACTGACAGGGCAAAGCTCTAGAAATCTTTCTGCTAACTTCTCTGATCCAAATAGGCATTCTCTTCCACCATTATCACCTAGGTGCACAAACTCAAAGTATGATACATCATCACATGAGTCTCCATCTGGGGCCAGGTCGTTCAGGAAAATGGAAGGCTTGAGGTCTGGAGAGTTGCATCAAAAGGTCCTCCTCATTTGAAGCTCTCCTTTGGTTTTTATGTGTCCTGTTCTTACACCAATGACCGATTTTCTTTTCTGTAATGTAGCTAGTCAGAGATAGCAGAGAAGATTCAGGTCGGTTCTCGGGATTGTTATCTTCCAGTGGCTCACCACGTATCAGTTTCTCTAGAAGCTCTAGTGCTAGATTGTCGTTCCAGGATGACATGGATGATTGTGACTTCTCTTGCCCTTTTGATGTTGATGACATGGACATTTCCCAAGTCAGGTACTTGTACTTCAGTTACAGCCTATGTTCCTCTAGTTAGTTATAATTATAAATGAAATCATAAGCCATGCTTTTCATGCCTATTGTTGGTTCTCAAGCTAGAAACATCACTTCAACTATAATTGTCCCCTTCTATAATTTTGAAGCCATAGGTTTATATTGGTGGGTTACTAGATGATGTTAGACTGGGTAGGAAAAAAAAACTGAAGTTAATCCAACGATCAGCAATGCTTTGGATTGATTGTTAAATTAGTCCATATTCCATATTAACATTTCCATAGGCATGCATGAATAAAGTCCTTTATATTTTTGTGATTGGAGTTGACTTTTGTTTTGAGGTCAATTTCTCAATTTCCCTTTTTGTGTTTGTAGTTGGAATCCTGATGGGAGAAAGCCATCTGACTTAACGTCTCTGTCATCGCCAATAGGCAAGAAATCACAAGACGCGGCTGTTGGCGTTCTTGTCCACATGCTCAGGACAGCACCTCCTCTTCGCCAAGATTCAAGCTGCTATTCAACACGCTCCATGAAAGCTGGGGCCGAGGTAGATATTGGCACAGCTTCTGGGTTTTTTATGCCCAGGAAGACAAGTGATGCTCTGGAAGAGCTGAGGAGCTACAGAGAAATGAAAGATCTGCTACTCTCCAAGAGCGGAAACACTGCTGTTTGGTAGTGAGGTGAATCCAATTCTGCAGCTTCTGGGCTCCTCTGTACAAATGACTTACTGATTATGTACATACACACAACACAACTCGAGGACTGAAAATTTGGTTTAGATGTTATGTATGATCCTTGAATCATCAAGTCCATTGCTACATGTTGGTTTGATCCAATCATGATCTGGCGCTGTAAATGTAAATGTAAATGTTTGATGTTGATGCATTTTTTTTCGTCTCCATTATGGGCTTTTAATGTTTTCTTCTAATTTTGCATACGTGAGCATAAATTATTAGCCGTTGTTACTTGATCATGAGGACAATGACGACTATGTTACCTCGATGCATGTGATTGAAACAGAGATTTCAAATCTCTTATTTTTCAAATATGAGTTGTAGAACCCATGTCTGAAAGCTAATACAAAGAAACACGATGGTGGAAAAGTCAACTACCTAACCTAATATAACATTATCATTTGGAGGATAGACATTTACGTACATATAGTTTGGTTGACTTTAATGAGATATTGATGTGATTCACACAGCTCATATCATCTATTCTTCCAGTTTCTTGTGTTTTTTTTTAAATCGTCTCATGATTATGTACACAACATGCTGCAATCATGCAAACCTGAAAACGATCTTAATGTTTCATATATGGTTTTCATAATATTTGTTTCATTTTAATACAAAGTTGATGGTTGTAAATGATTATATTAAAATGCACGATAATCATAATCATGCTTCCACATTGCTTTATATTAATTAATCCTGATTATAAAACTAAACCCATCTTTTTACATGTTCTTGATTTCAAATCCCACTTCTTTGATTTGGTTTGATCTCACACCTAATCTTTGATCTAAATCTCATTCTTTCAATATTTTCAACTTAATAATGATAAGGATTGGAAATAGACAAATTCAATCATCAATTTTTTTTAAAAAAATTCATATAATGATAATAACAAAATTTACCATTACAAAAGTTACTTACCTAACTACATAAATCTTTAATTTTAAAATTTAAATTAGATATCGGTATAAAATATATTACATAAAAGAAAAGAAAATGTATAGATAATAGAAAGGCATGGGTCAAAAGAGAACACTGAACCTATACTTCATCAATGCTATCTCATCTTTAATGATTGCGGCCGAGACAGTTGAGGCTGCCACCACCGCGTTTTCTGTGCAATTATTTATACGCATAAATACAATAGTTATCAAAATCACCAACTTTCTTTATTCAATTTAAATCTTTGTATTGACGTGGCATGCTGATAATAAATTCATTAAAAAGAGGTAAAATCTTAATTATGATTAGTTCATATCATTTTGTGGCAATAATGATAATTGTCAATAGCTTAAGATGTGATTTAAGTATTAATCTTTATGAATTGAGCTGTAAATGATAAATGTAAAAATGTAGGTGGTGATCAAGACAGAGTATAAGAGCAGAGCTGGGGAGACCGAGCTGGGCCATTGCTTGTGCCTTGTGGGCTCTCTCCGTCTCTGTCTCGCCTCTTTCTACCATTCATATACAATGGAGCTGCCAGAGCAAGCAGAGCTCAAATGGGTCTCAAAGCACAAGCTCCAAGATGAAGAAGAAGAAGAGGAGGATGTGGGTCTCAAAGCAAGGAGGTCCGTGAACGGCCATGGCCAAAACGGGGATAGTCACGATAGCTTTGATGGAAATGGTAATGGTACTAGCAGTACTGTTACCAGTCCCGATAGCTTCTCTTCGAAATCGAAAGACGGAGCTGAATCTGGGTTTCAATTTACTGATGAGGACGAAGGGTTTGGAGCTGTTGAGAGTCATGTTGAAGAACATGCAGATGCAGGAGAAGGAGAAGCAGAATTGAAGAACAGGAACAGTGTTTACTTTGACAGAGACCAAGGTACTTGATTAACCCTCTATCTGTTCTTCTGATTTTGCCCTTGTTTTGGTCAATTTTTGCTCTTAATTGATTGAATCTGTGTTGCTGATCATGTGGATTTTGCACTTTTGTTCTGGGTTGCTTCATGGTGATGTTGAATCTATTAGGGCATATGATGTGTTTGGAGAGTATAGACAAGGATCTATGTCATTTTGTCTTTTGTTTAACTTTTAATGAGAAATTTTGATTGACTATGGTAATATTAAACCCATTTTGTCCACGTTAATGCTTTTTATTGCTTATAGAGATTCTTGACTTATGTGTTCCTGTTTTTGTTGTTTTCATCATCAATTTTTTTATTAACTAGAAACCAAAAAAAAATAGATGAGAGCAAAATTTGATCCAATGCTCTAAGTAATAGATCTATGTATTTATGTGACATATTCAGTGTCTTGAACTTGTGGTTTTGTTACTTACCACTTTGTGTTTAGGGACTAGTTGGTGTTTAGTGAAAATGCCTACTGTTTTCATTGTTTGTCACTGAAGGACTATGGAAATGTCACCATTGCGATTGGACCTACCGAACTGCGAGTCCTTGGACTTCTGAGGGTTACTCGCTCAATCTCACAACAAGTACCAAAACTTTTGTTTTTGAAACTAAAGGTAAGAGCGGTTTAGTAATGGTGGCTCTGCTGGGATGGCTTGCATATTTTAGCTTAGGTTCAGTGAATAAGTTGTGTGATAAGTTTTATTTAGAATGAGTTTTGTGGGAAGATGGACAAAATCGGTTTGGCTATGAGTTGGTCGGTCCAATCACATTGGCAAATTTGAGATATCTTGCAATTTAGTATTTTACTTGCGATTGCAGGCACTGATTCTGCTAATGGATTTTCTGAAATCAAGTCAAATGTTGTTGAAAGCTTCCCAATTGAGTCAACTCTTGGACTCAAGGAATTGGATGTCACTTCGAAAGACTTTGATATTCAGAAGAACCCAATGTATGACATGGAACACCAAGTTGGGGAGTTTAAGGAGGTTGAAAGCTTTTCTGATCCAAGTATGTTACCAGTAGGAAAGTCACATGGAGAAGAAAACACAAATGTCGATAACCATAACAACAATAATGGAGCAGATGAAGTCGGGGAGTTGATAGAAGAAGAGTGTGATCTTGACGTACCGGATTTGGATGTTGAGGGGGTGATAGCGAAGCAGGAGACTCATAAATTAATGTGTCCTAATTGTCGTTGTGATATAACCAAAACCGTTATCTTGATTAGAAAGAAGAAGATTAGGTTTCGTAAGGCAAAGACCCACAAGCCTTCAAGAGAAGTTAGACCCCAGGTGGACGCTGATCCTGAGCATCCAGCGGTAGAAGATGATCAAGGTGAAGGTAGAGTTGACAGTGGCTCCAATGACGGTCCAACACCTGTCGCTGATGGTAATGTCCAGGAAAGAGAGACGGATGTATTCAGATGCTTATCATGCTTCACCTTTTTCATTCCTGAAGGTACGATAAGAACTGTTCAAGATTTCATAATTCCCGCATTGTCGTGGCATATTATGCTTGATTCTTAAGATGATCTTACTCTTGTGCTGTGAGCTCAGTTTCTTTTATAACATTTCGCAGGTGGCTTTTTCTGGATTTTTAGAGGTAAAAACGATACTCAGACCCCGCGAAGTCCTCAACATGTACCTGCACCTGCTGTTAACACAAATGAGGGCACAATTGTGTGGAATGATGAAACAACAGCTGTTGAGCGAGGTAGTACAAGAATCCGTCTGCAACCCTTCAAATTTTGATTTGCTTTTGGCAATGATTGTTTATGTTTACATGATAATGATTAAAGTTTATATTTATAATCCCAGCTTACTTCAATTACTAACCGAATCATTTTACATTTCTTTATCTTTCTCTTTCTTCAATCATCCAGAAACTGATACTGCTGGAAAAGGCAGCTCCTCACTTACATCTGTTCAACCAGCAACACCACCTGCTATTAAGGCTCCTCAAGATGGAAAATCTGAAACAAATGTTAACCAAGTGACTGATATGGCAATGAAGTATGAGATACTGCCTGATCGGAATGGTCTTGCTTCGTATAGCCAACCAGTTTATAGAATTGTTGAAAATGATGGTGCAATTGGGCCCCAGAAAGTGGGAACTGATATATCCAATTCTTCAGTACAAGAATACACACAACCTGGAATTCCCCAGCAAGTGGGAATGGATATATCCAGTTCTTCAGTGCAGGAATACAGACAACCTGAAAGTGTGCTACCTTACGCACCAGACAAATTACTTGATCCTGTGCAACAGAATAAGCCAGGTACTAACATAAGACATAAATTGTGTTAATGTTCTTCTAAATGAAATCTTTATCATTTTCTCATTCTTTTACTATATAATGCAGAGTCCACTTCCACCATGACAGTAGCTGCAAGAGGGTCCGAACCAGCAGACGACTTAATAGAAGAGCCTTTGCTGCAAACTGAGACTCGCATAGATGTGGATGAACCAGTAGTTACTGAATCAAGTGAACCCAGAGAATGGGACATTCTTAAAAGCATCGTATATGGCGGTTTGATTGAATTGATCACAAGTCTAGGTGTTGTCTCCTCTGCAGTTGGTGCTGGCGCTGCCACCTGTAAGTGATTAAATACAAACCAGAGCTTACTTGATATGATCCTTACCGAACATAACCCAATCAGTGAATAGCTATTGATCTTGTGTTTATGTTATTTCAGTGAATATTATGGTTTTGGGGGTAGCAAATCTGATTGGTGGACTTTTCATCATAGCCCACAATGTAAGTATCCATTTTCACACCATCTATACATATCTGCAACGCATACTTACACAACTAACTCATACAGCTAGGAGAATTGAGAAACAATAGCTCAGAAGAGGTTTCAGCTGCAACTGCAGAGCCTCAAGGCAGGTACTACGAGCTGCTTGGGAGGAGAGAAAGGTTCAAACTTCATGCAGTAGTAGCCATTTTGTCATTCCTTATATTTGGTGCACTGCCTCCTATAGTCTACGGGTTCTCGTTCCGTGTGAGTAATGATCGAGACTACAAGCTCGCAGTCGTAGGAGCATCTTCTCTTCTCTGCATCGCTTTGCTTGCTATTGGGAAGGGCCATGTTCAGAGACCGCCCAAGTCCTACTTCAAAACTGTCCTCTACTACCTTACCATAGGGGTCATGGCCTCGGGCGCCTCTTATCTTGTAGGTGTCTTGCTTGATAAGCTCTTGAAGGATCTGGGTCTCTTCGAGTCGAGTTCAGTTACCATTACCAATGTGCCTTTTGAAGAACTAAGATCGGATCAGCAGCTGCGGTGGGCTTCATATTAGCCTCTCAAAGATCATCTCTCAGTCTCTCTTTTGATTGTTTAGTTGAAGAGTTTGAGGTTTCATTTGTGTTTCCGGAAAGCATTGCCAGAGAGAAATTTTTGTAGCTATAACAATTTTCAGAATAATAACGAAGCAATTTGTTTCAGGTTGATATTTTTTGTTCAAATTTTATTCTTGTTGGAAATATGTTTCCTGTGGAGAAAGGAAAAGGTTTTGGGGCAATTATGGAATTTATCCTTTTGTGAAGTCCCAAATTGCAATTATCAAAACTTCAATTTTTGCATCTTTTGGATCATTTCTGGACTCTTCTTTACACAGACCTGCAATTTTGTGTGGTGATGGAGACAACAGCGACCACTCTCTCATGGCAGCCCACGAGACCTTCCCTCCATCGGCGCCGGATCTTCGTCCCTCCAATCCCAGTCCACCGCGTGGCACCTATCCGTGCCTTCCAGCGAAGCGACTTCGACGGCTTCGCCAAGCGCATGGCCTCCGGCGAGGCC
>JAYMSW010003729.1:0-11833 GCA_036897725.1 Erodium texanum
GCTTGGATTGAAGAGTTCATCCCCAAAGTTGGAAAATATGAAGCCTAACAGGAGATTTTATTTGTGTTTGATTAGAAAAATGTTTGGAAGCTAATAAGAACAGGATTTTGGTTTGAAAATAGAATCATATAATTGATACATTTGTTGTGGAGTCCAATAGAACATGGATCATTTGCATTATTCAGTAATACATGATGAATCTTTAGCTCAATTTCAGAGCGTTTATATGCAAAACCATAACATATGGTTATATACGCAAGTCTTGTACCTCCAACTTCTTTTGGAACAATGCTGTCTGTTACACTATTCAGCAACAACATAGAAATATAAAAAATGCCTCTGATCTGTCTAGATTTCACAGTGATGAAGTTATGGGATGGAGATCCACAAACCCAGAAAGCACAGCCCGGTTTCTTTCTTTCACCTTCGTCTGGTATATAACCCTGCAACAATGCTGATCTCAGTTTTCCATGCATTCGAACAAGTCAACACACACGCACACAAAAAAAAAAAATCGATTATCCCTCGAGCTTTAAAGCCACATTTCAGTGATTAAGATTTCACCGGGGTACACATGTAAAAGGAATCGTCCCGATATGTTTTTCACCATATTTGTGTCTCCCTTACAGATGCATTTGATGATCCCCTTAACTGCAAATCCAAGCGTGCACAACCCATGCAATATTGGTCGTGAAAATCTTCGTGCGAAACATAACAAGTAAAAGATACCATGTCAGTGGAACTTCACAAATGAGGTTTTAGATTTATTAAGATGTGATTAAGCCACAAAAGTACCTCATAAAATCCTCTAAGAAACAGTATAAACATGGAAGAAAAAGGTTGAGAATAGTTTAGCTTATGATTATGTATAGTGTGCTAACCCTGCAATTTTTGCCATCTTAGGATCTGAATGCAGAGGATTATAGTCACCAGATAGTCTGTAGAGCAACGCCTGCATAAACAAAGTTGAAATTGCACAGAAAATTAATCACATGGGCACGGGACTCACACAGGCCTCAAAACAATGTTCTAATAAAATCATTTTGGCTTCAATCACTAATATGCGCCAAAGAAAGCTTAGTTGAGACTCGATTATGACATACAAAGACATTAGTTCAATGTATTCAGCAGTTAGAGGCAAGTCAAAGGCATAAAGCTCCAGGTATAATGCAATTTTACCTGAGAAGGTTGGGTGCAATCCTCAGATACCGCAAAAGGCTGACTTTTGGGGATTTTTAACGCTGGAACCTGATTGGTTGGGTAGTTTGAGTACGAAAATGGGTCAGATGATTTTGAAAAACCACCAGCACCACGCAAAAAGGCAGTCATCCTGTGTATTAAGGTCGTCTTTGCTGAGTTACAAAGTGTAAATAATGGATCAGATTCCTTTTAGAAGAGAACTCACCGATTCATGCATAACAGTTCACCAGACTCTTTGTCAAAACTTTTCGTTTCGATCTCCAGAACAGCAGCTTTGCCTGAAATAAATTAACGGAAAGAAAATAAAGCCACCATTTGAAATAGAAATTACAGTACAAGAAACCAAGTATGGTATAAAACTACAATGAGCCTGAAATGTTATATTTCATTTGTACAGCTTATAGAACATAAGTAACTTTCAGATTGATACCCATCACAAGGAACATAAAACTTCATTTGATGGATTGACTTGAAACCCACAAAAAATAACTGAAATGTAAGCTTCAACTTAGGCGTGCATGCATAAATGTTTTGCCGGAAGTTGTTTCGTTGATATATATTATTTAATTAAAAACAAACCTTTATCATGCAATCCTGCAATGCATACTTTATTCTGTATCTGCACCAACAATAAAACAAAATGAAACTTAGCTTAGCTTTGACCAAAAAATAAACTAGAAACAAACATCCGATTTCAACTCATGAGCCTTACACAACCACTAGACGGCAATGGTTTATAGAGTTCTATGTATTGCTGCCCATGCAAGAGAAGGCGTTGATCAAATCTGAAGTACGGAAAACAGAATATAAAAAATTCAGTATGTATGCTAAAAGGAGGAAGAACTAAACCAAGTATGAAGTGGATAAGATGTGTTACAATACAACACTAGATGGCTTAAAACTTAAAAGAGCCTTTACAGATATACAATGAAAATTGAACTTCCACAATTCTAAGGGGTGTTGTGTGCTTACTGTAACCCTGGTAGACTTGAACCATCAGGCACAGATCCAAGTGTAAAAAGAGCAGCAAATGTTGGCAACACCTGAGGAACAGGACACCCAACCTTAAAGTTAAAACTACACATGTGCAAATTAAAAAAAAAAAAAATTGTGACTCCGTAGCAACAAATTCAAATTATAAAAGACGAGTACAGCCACATTCACTAAGGAACTCAACTTTTAATGGATAACTAGTGCACCGCTTCACTAATTGTAAGGCATGCCATGACAGTTTGACTAATCAGTCTTAATCTTAATATCTATGCTCAAAGAGAAAGGGCAAAACGGATTAGGGAAACTTTGAAATCATGATGCAGGCAAAGTTTTCAGTTCACAATTGGCAGAAACGAAGGGAACACTGTTTCTTGACATGATCTGAACATTGCAAAGCTCACCATTTATCATCAGCATGAAATCATCAAACTTCATATTATGTTCTACCGGAAGCCCAACCCATTTTGTTAGAAAAATCAGTTAGCAGCGTCACAAAAAAGAAGAGTAACTAGCACTTCCACAGTACAGTAGAGGCTCGGAGAAGAGTGATCTAGGGTCATACAATAACATTTAAGTTTGTTCCTTTTAAAAGGCCTCATATCCTATCAAATAGTTTCTACTGGAATCACAAGTTTACTTACAGAGGAACATAAAAGTATGAAACAAAAAGAGCAAACCAAAGTAAACTAGAGCTGGATTGGAAGGAACCTGGATGTGTTTCTGACCGTTTTCATGTTAGACATATTTGAGCTCATTAGCATCTACAGCATCGCCAGCACACGCTCCTACACCCAGTGCATAAAGAGCAGCATCTCTGTCGCCAAATCCAGATTGTAAGAAGAAAAATTGAACAAGGGCCAAACCCAGAAATTACAGCAAATCAAACAAGTTTCTACCTTTCGGTGTAGGTGTATGTGGCCTAATAGTCGCGTCAGGTCCCATTCCATTTCATGCAACGAAAACCAAAATCAGCGGAACAATTCACAATTCAGGAAAAGATATTGATTTGAGTGTGGAATCTCACCTCAGGGAACTTATGGGAAAGGAGAAGCTCGGAATCGATCGACGGCTTATCGGCCATGAACGAAAGTAGTGACTGCTCCTTGATCGAACTTAGATTGTAGCGGCGGTGTGGAAGAAATGTCGTTTTGGATGGGTACGAGATGAAGATAATAAGAACACGTATCAAGATAATGAAGCCAAAACATATACAAGTCAAAGATGGTCCCTTTCCAAACCCATTTTGAGACCTGTTTAGCTTAACTCATTAATTGGCATAATTTTTTTCCATGTTTTGATTATTAAATGAAATAAACATATATTTTCCATGCTCTTCACTTTATAATTACATTTCACTATCCTGAATGTAAGTGTTGATGCAGTATACTTCAAAATTCTGATTATTTATTTAAAAATTCACTTATAAAGGAAGATTTTTCTGACTTCCAAAGCAAACACAAACTACTCTAGCACACACACAAACACACAAGAACTTTGCATTCACAAACAAGTTCACAAAACATCCAAAAACCAAATATGTTACAAGTTTTTAAGACAAACCCAACCTTGAAACTTAAACATAGGACATATGGGGGCAAAACAAAATAAATGGCCGTGACAGGCCAAAAAGGATCCAACCTCATCACATCCTGTCTTCTCTCCTTCGAGGTGCACAAGTGATGATCTCATCGACTCTAAGAATCATTTCAGCAGCCTCAGTGGCAGAAAGCAACACAGCTTGCTTAACCTTGAACGATTCAGAGATCCCCAACTCTGCCATATCTCCTACCTGCAACAATCACCCAGAGAGTAAGACGCATGCATATCCAAGCAATAACATCAATCCCACTTAAGCACATCAGATTCTTCATCTTCCATAGACAGTTTCTGTACTTACAGATCCAGAAATGACATCGATCCCAGCATTGCAAGCTTCTTTATGGTGCTCTGCACGAAGCTGAGCAATCAACTCAGCACTGTCCAGACCAGCATTGTCGGCAATGGTCGTTGGAATGGCTACAAGTGCTCTGGAGAATGCTTCAATAGCATGAGACTTCTTCCCAGGAGTCCTCCGTGCCAGCTCATCCACATCCTTTGCCATCACCATCTCGGGCCATCCACCACCAAGCAAGACCCTACTGTCATTGACCGTCTGAGACAGCACGCACAAAGCATCATGCAAAGACCTTTCGGCCTCCTCAAGCACATGATGACTGCAAAAAAAAAAAAAATCATATCAGCACATAACATTCAAATCTAAGTACAACAATGGTGGCACATTGAAATTCATAAGGGTAGTCACATGTCCTGAAAATTTACTATGGGGTCCTGTGTTTGTGGGCAATTCATAAAGGTAGCTATGTGCAGTTTACCCGTGAAAGAATTATCATACAAGAAAATGTAGGATAACAAAGTATGTTAAAGAGCATGTACCTTGCACCTCTAAGTACTATAGTGCATGCCTGACCCAACTCTACACCAGAAAAATGTATCAGCTTATCCTCCCCAATCATTATTTCCTCAATAAGCTTGCAATGGCCAAGTTTTACAGACTCTGGATTGTCAAAGGTTGATGCAATTTCACCCCCAGTTACTAGAGCAAGGCGCTCGATACCATCAAAATCAGCATGCTCAATTGCGAGTACACCAGCATCAGCAAAAAGTTCCTCTGGGAAATTGTATATCAATTGTCGGTTGACAAAACAATTAATCCCATGACCAATAATCTTCTTCACCTTTTCTCTCATTTTCTCCTTCTCGGCACCTTCAATCTCTCCAACTTTGGCCATTGAATCAACACGAACACGTGCACCATAAATCTTCACTTTATCAGTATCCATCGCAGTATTAGCTACCAGAATGTTTGCATTCTCGACGCGTTTTGGTTGTCCAACACCAATTTTCTTGTCAAGAATAAATCTGAGAAACAAATGGTTCTCGAGTGAGAGAGCACACGATTTTAAATGAATATAACGATGGAAAACCAATAGAATACACCAAAATATGCAGCACAAAGCAAAATACAGTAGCTCACCCCTCATCCAAAAAGGAATCCTTTAATGATCCTCCGGGCTTCTTAATAATTTGAATGGCCTCCAAGTTTGTATTGCCCTGCAAATTGACAAATTATCAGGATTATATATACATATATATATAGAGAGAGAGAGACATAGAAACCATACAAGACATGAATATATAATAAATAAACCATTGTCACTGAAATAAATAAAAATCATTGTTCTAGGTGTCGCATATGTAGCAAGCTTTTTTCAGAATGGTACTGATATGCAAACTATATATAAAAATGCAATATGGAATATAGCCAGGGAATTCTACAAATCAACAATATTAACCATTTAAATGGTTTTAAACTATAAGCATTTATAGCTATGCGTTCCAAGAAGGTCTGCATATCAATATCGATTTTGAAATAGTCTAATAAAAAAATAAGCTTGGCTCACCTTTAGCCTCATGACAGCATCAACAGCCAGTTTTCCAAAATGTTCTTTATCTTGTGATAGGATTTTGGAGCTCAGGGTAGTCATTGCAATCTTCATCAAGTCTGACCGGAATTTCTCTGCATTACCAACCATGTCAAGCATTAGTCTGTGTAACCAAGCAATGAACATGAAGTTTGATAAATCTTAATTAGCCTTCAAGTAACTACAATAGTAAATACCTGAATCCTCTTTATTGTCCACCACCCTCTGCAATAAAGCATTCTGTGCACACTCAGCTGCCATTCTGTAACCTAATGATTCAAAATAGCTCCATAAAATTTGGAAAGCATAAATATTTACCCAAACAAAAAGACCAGAGTAAAAACATAACAGAAGCTTGCACATATAAATGCATGTTAAACCAGAAGCTTTCATCAAAGGAATTGTACTGAAAATAGCTAAAATATGGGACAAAAAAAAGAAGCTGAAATATTGATGAATTCATCTGCAATCATTTCATAATTTTCAGCAGACAGTTCACATGCTAAAATATTTTCCAAACATGTTCCTTCAAATATATGTGTGTTTATACATATGTAGTTGACACATGGGCATGTAAAAAGATCGTTCATGGAACTTCATTGAAGCATAAGCATCAAGTCCCATCACATGACCCCGTGCAAATAGACAGAATTTGAATCCAACAAGCATAAAGAAGATGCCAATAAGAAAATATTTAACAGTATCCATGTCAATCTTATAACGTGATGCTTGATAATGTAAATAAATATACCACATACAATACAGAGGAGAATTTATATCTTATGAAAGCTAAAAGATCATCATTACACAATATCCCAAATCGTATACCCTAATAATTTAGAAGAATCCAGCAAAGCATCAATTGACAAGAGCATACCTGCTATAATAGTCATTGGGTGAATCTTTGCAGCAATTAGCTTTTCTGCCTCCCTTAGAAGCTCACCAGCCAAAACAACGACAGAAGTCGTCCCATCACCAACTTCATCATCTTGAACTTTCGAAATGTCTAACGACATAGTTAAGGATTTGCAAACTATAATCTATCAAATTTTATAATCAAACAGTTGAGTATGTAAAACACAATTATTTCATTTAGCAGATATTGATATCGCCCTTCAAGTGAATAAACATCAATAGCTATGAGGCGTATGATAAAATAGGCAAATTGGCATCAAGATGGATACCGATAAGAACTTTAGCAGCAGGGTTGTCAATGTGAAGGGACTTAAGGATGGGGGCACCATCATTTGTAACAGTTACCTCATGCCCTCTGCCCATTGATTGCAAAATTTTATCCTGATATGAAGTAAAATGAAGCATTATCAAGGGCAGGTTAAACACATTCATCCTCAAATATGATAACATTCTAAGCAAGGAGGAAACTTTACCATTCCCTTAGGACCTAAGGTTGTCTTGACCAAGTCAGCGATCGCCATTGCACCAACAAATGATGCCTGCAACAGAATGAAAAATACAACTTAGAAATTAGGAATGCAAATAAAAGAAACTCTGCATAAACTAAATAAAGATCATTAAGCAATAGCTTGCACATCTATCAGAGGCACTATATACTCACCATCCTGGCACGCTCTCCCTTCTCTTCACTAGCTTCATCTTTGAAAATTCTATCAATCTGAGAGATTCACCAGATAAAGTAATAAAGAACAATATATTTAATTGAATAAAACATTTATCCCAAACGGAAAATGCTAGAAGCATTTGACATACCGCCATAAATGATTGCCAGAAACTTGAATGCTCAAACAAATGATCTGTAAAAATATACGTATGTAAAAAAAAAAAAAAATCAATCTCTCTTCATCAGTGGGAGGACAAAGTCCCAAAACTTGCTCAAGCTATAACATATCCATAAGATTTAATTCGCGACTCCCTCGTTTTCCGGCGAACCAAACAGAAAATGAAAACTCCCAAAACAGTATTAGACATTCACTCGAATCACTTCTATGAGTGACTGAGGTAAACCATAAAAACTGGCACTCCGATTAGCAAAATAGAACAATATGGTTCCTTGAAAGTGAAAATGGGTGGAGAGCTTACCTGATTCGTAATTAAAAAAATGCAGACAAGGCCGTCGACGGAGATGATAGGCTCTAGAAAAAGTCGATCTCCGCCGGAAACTAGTTGTCGAGGTTTCTCGAATGTAAGGAGTGGAGTATAATGTGAAGTTAGGGTGTATCGTCTACCATACACCCTCCCTAATCGAGACCGTTGGATTGGATATAAAGCGTGCGAGTCTTAAGAGCACGTGTTAAAATTTAGAATCTAAGGGGTGGCCTGATAGTAGTTCATCAGTTGTCATAGATTAGCATTGTTTGTTTATTCGGAATCTTTTTCGACGAGAACTTGCCAGACAAAATATAAAACACTACACATAAAGAAAGAAATTGTTGTATAAAGTTATAAAATTAAACAAGAGCTGTTCTAAGCTACAAATACAGTTTATGATAAATATAATTATTAATTGTATTATGAGACCTTGGAACAATTATAACGTAAGAAACATGATACAAACCTTGGACAGAAAAATAATGAGACCTCGAGCGGAGGTCATATAGAAGAAGCATGCTTCAGTTGAAGCATTTTTTGTCAAGCAACTCAATAAAAACCTATGAAGAAAATTAAGATGAGAGGCCAAAACCTACTCTTCTTCCACCTACTTAACACACAGGGCTTTTCCAACAAGCTGTTGATCATTCTCATCACCATTTGAAGGGTCTGGTGCGCCGCCCGCTGGCCCGCCCGCACAGGCGTGCATTCTTCGGGATCGGATACTCATCCCGGAGCGAATTCGAATCTGTACGCACCCGTAAGTAAAACTGTTGTCCGAGGTATTGTCTTGCCCAAAACTCGGACCTCACGTTCCACATTCCAACGTTGTCAAGTGCCACATATATAGCCGTCCATGACCTCGGGTACACCTGCACCATTTCACAACACAACACCAATGTTCAATCATAAGCTAACCTTAATAAGTAACAACTAGTCCCATGTTGTCTTGTAAAGTCTCAGATCTCACCTCGGTCGTGCAACGCGAAATAGCATCCCGCAAATTGTACTGACTTCGACTAGAAGGCCTCCATAACCCCCAATCCATTCTATAATAATATATCATGTGTCATAATCAGTGATTTGGTACTTATTATAAAACGAGTAAAGAGCACCAACATACAATATGTAAGGTCTTACCCGACGACCCAAAAGGAGTATCCATCAAGATGCCAAGTCTGGATAATGTTTTCGCGGTTCTCAAACACTATCTCAACAAAGGACTTGTAATCAGCACCCATCACCGACGTATCCAGGTACATCGGCCTCGTGCTAGGACTGTCCGGAATGCCTCCGACCCTAAAAACACCCGGAATGTTGAAGTAATCAGCAACCTTCAAAGGCGTGTCCGCGGGCACGAAAGACACGCCATTAACTCCATATCGTTGCTTGCCGTCGATTTGATCCGCCCAGCTCAAGAGCTTGATGCTTCTCGTAATGTTCCTCATACCATAGTGGTACGAGCCCTGAGGGTTCGGCCTCGGGCCACTAGCCGTCCCATTAGTCCTAGACACACAAAAAAAGTCCCATTGTCACATCAAAATGTGTAACATTTTGTCACATGAATATAGTTATCAACAATGCACGTGCCTGATCGAACGAGCTTGGTTTAGCGCGAAACCGAGCTGAGTGGTGGGCCCGGCCGGAATTGGGCCGGAGACAGTACGAGGAGAGTTGCTGTAGTGAAGAACTCCGATTGTCGTGAGGAGCTTGTTAGTGAAACGAGTGGAGACTACAATGTAATAGTCCCCAAGAGGCTGGTCTGCGGTGACGAGGACCCAACAGGATTGCCCGACATGGACGTCGAGAGCCCAATGAGTTGTCTGAACCGTGTGTGTTCCTTCTACCTCGACTAGCTTCATCGTATGACCCTGAAATCTAATGTTTAGCGAGTTCTCGAGCCCCACGTTTGATATCCTAAACCTGTACATTTTCCCTGCAAAAAAAAACCCGTCAGCTTGATATGAGGATTGAAACTAACAATCTCATATGTAACAATATGTCACATAAAGAAAAATATACCTTGTTCGACGAAGAAGTACGCGCCGTATGATCCATGACCGTTGATTAAGACAGCATCGGGGCAAGGAAGCCTGTGGCCTCTGTCCAAAATGTGTTGTAAATTCTGAAATGGGACAAAACATTAGTAGTGAAAGTTTAAGGTACGGAGAGATGAGATGATGTGGTGTGTCACGTGACGTACATTGTGGTTGTACTTGTACCAATCTCCGATGAGGACGGAGAAGTCGCCGGCGGGGTCGGGGAAGGGGACGGGGATCTTGGGGCTGCTTAAGATCTTGATGGGGCCGAAGCCGCCGGCGGCTTTGTGGAAGGCGAGGGAAGGGAAGTAGAAGAAGCTTCCGATTTGGTCCTTGAATTGGAATGTGTAGGTGAAGTTGGTGCCCGGAGGGATCGGGCACGTGGTTCCGTACACTCCGTCCTCGTACGAGTTCCTCCTCTGCTGGACCCCATTCCTATATTTGTGTAATACAACGTTGTATATCAATCTTGCTCGATCTGGTTAACCCAAATCAATTGAACAGATAAAGTCGCATATTAAAACACACGTTTTATAAGTCTATATGAATGGGCAAGATAAATATAACAATTTACACGTTACATATTTGTGTGATCATGAAAATGGCAAGTTTGTCACTTACCAAAAATTGTGCGTGTCATAGTTTCTGCATGACACAACTAATTACGTACTATATAAACTTATTTTGTGCGCTTCATTCTTTTGTGCACACCCAACAACTTTATCAGAGTCAATATATTATGACTTTTACTCTCAAAATTTATCTGAATAACACATTATGAGTTCCCGTTCTTTTATCATATTCTACTGAAATGTAAGTATTAAATTAAGTTCTACATTTTACTTGTGAACTCGGATCCATGAGTATTCGTTGGAAGAATTAAGAAAAAACGAAGGGTTTTCTCTTATTGTATAACACGTTAACTAGACCGGCTTATTCTCGACAGCACAAAAATTAAGAATAACCTACTACTCTTATTAATGATATGTAAAAACGAGGGGAACAGAAAGTAAGCGATTCAAACTCAGATCATATGTATGTGAATAATTCATATAAATAAGTACCATGAAATGAGAAAAGGTTCCGGCAAATCATTGTGCACATTGACGGCGATATTGTCGTTAGTCATACCGTACAACTCCGGCCCCGGGAACTGCCCATTAATCAGAATCCCCTATAACAACATTAACAAGACATGATCATGGATGAATCTGGAATTAATCTCGTACAGTTACAACATTAAAGCAAACTTTTTGGACATGAAATATATATTACAATTTATTTACACATGTATATACATAGATCTAGAGATAAATAGTTTTGGAATTAATTATACACCTGTTGAGGAGCGCCGAGGGGAGAAATATCGCCGTAGCTAATTTTCCAGTCGAAGTAGCGGTGAGCATCGTCGGCGTTGACGACGATGCCCGAGGCCAGCATTATCAAAACCACCACTAGTACTTCCTCCATTTTTAAGCTCAGTGTAGAAGAAAGAGGGTTTTAGTTATTGCAACAAGAACACAACACGATAAAGACGGTGATGATCCAACAACACATAAAGGTGATGAGTTTATCGAGGAAGAGAGGGAGAGATAGAGGTGAGTTTTTATATATGTAGTAACTAATTAGAGAGGAATGCAGTTGAAATGGTAAGTAGGGGTGAGAAATTGTGTTTATGGGTCTTACTTATATCCAGTTGAAAGTTTGAAATTACATCAGTTTCTGAAATTATATATAGGAAATTTTCAAAATAATAAAAATATAGGTCACTGAATTATGGCCACAAAATTGACTAGAAATAATTTGAAGAAAAAATTAAATAAAAAAGAATCACAAAAAAACAAGCTTATAGGTAATGTAAAAATAGGATTTTTGGATTGGGTTCCTTATCCCCAACCTCTCTTCTTCTTCTCTACTCTTCAATTCCCACCAAAATTTATCAACACAGAACTGTAACAGCTTCACCAATGTTGCACTCCATGAAAATGGAGGCTCTGTTCACAGGAGACCCAATATCTCCTCAGCTGAAGCTCGCTCCCAATTTCACCTTCT
>JAYMSW010003730.1:0-11832 GCA_036897725.1 Erodium texanum
TGTAGAGGATCAAAGAAGAGAGGATTATAATGGCACATTTTGAAAATTTAATGAACACTGAGGGATAATTTAGACATTTTACATTGACAACTGAAGGCTGTTAAAATTTAACGGAAATAAGTAAAGTGTTACGAAAAGAAAGTTGGGGTACTTCCCAAACAATTGATGAAATTGGGGTTAGTTATGTGTCAAAGGTGTCAAGTTAATATACACGGTTGGGTTTTGATTCAAAAAAAAATTACACCATCCTATTTTGATAAAACTTGAAACCACATGGTCATTGTCTGAAGTTTACCCTTTTCTTAACTACGGGGGTCGAATCTTAGTGAAGACAATAATGTTATTATTTCAATTATTTGTGTTATTTGTAGTTGTTTATCTTGAGTTATCGCACATGTATGTTCAGGTGTGTTGTTCGATCCGGCCTAATTGTTAAGCGGTATGTAAGTTATCCTCATTTAATATTGACGACATGAATTATTATTCCCTCCAAATTTGAAGTCTATAATAATACTATAGTGTTATAATATTACTATCTTGCATAATACGATCAACAATACAATATATGTATCTTTATGGTTAAAATAATAATACACATGCAATTATTTTTTTGATACATAAGTGCAAAATTTAAAAAAAAGGAGAAAGTATACATGGGAAAAAATCGACTCCGGGACCTCCTCCCGATAACCCATATGCCATTTATTGATTCCGGTGAAGAACATGACAAAGAATCGAAGATTTGGAGAGATGTCTGGGAATCAATCTTCACACAAACGCATGAACAACAGAGACGGAATCGGGTCCAGGGGCTGGATGTGTAGAGATGAGATAGGGTTAAAAGTGGCATTTTTCGAAAATTAAAAAGCAGATCAAGGGTAGTTTGGTGTTTTCAATTTTGATGATTGATTTAAAGGTGCAAATTTATGGTTTAAAGGGTTAATGTGACGGTTTTGATTTGGGGTTTCATTTTAAAGATTCGAAATAAAGATAATTTTGTCAATTCATTTATAAAAATAATCATTATCGTAATTAATTTAGGGACAAAAGTTGAGAAGTTGAAAAAGGATAAAAGTAAGGGTACTCTAAAGGATAAAAAGAAAATGGGGTGTAGTTAAGTAGAAATAGGGTATAAATAGATGTTAATCTTTTTATTACGCTTTTAAAGTATTTTTGTTAATCATTTATTGATCAGATAGAATAACTAATAAATAAATAAATAAATAAATAAATGAATAAAATTGGAGATGTATTGGTTAGGTAAGTAGGCAATGGGTTATCCAGAAGCCGGATCGGGTCAGAGGTCATTGTCCGAAATATCGCCGTCGAATTAATCCATGATGTTCCGCATGTTTTCAGTTTTCACATTGCAATTTCCGATCTGATGATTAATTAATTGATTAATCGCTTAATTAAGCGTATAATTAAAACCAAATTAAAGGAAAATAGTATACCAAATTTCCTGTTTTTTCTTCATAAGATTCTTCGGAGTCAGATTCGTAACAAAAACCTCAAGACTTTTCACTCCCTCCAGATTTGACGCCAAAAATCTCCCACAAAACCAACCAATCGGGAGCTATAGATTCGCCCATTTGTTGAATCGAATTCAAATTCTGAGTGCGCCAAAGTTCAAATCTCACTCGTTCGTTCTCTGATCTGCGAGCTCCAATTCAGTGGGTTGATCGAGATTGAATTCATTTTTGCTGAGTCCGATTGATTGGTTTCTGGGTTAGTTGAATTGGGTGCTTCTGGTTTTCGAATTGGGAGGGAGATGATGAGACTGACATGAGAGGGATTGTTGTTGTCGTTGATGTGTGTTTGGAGGGACAATGAGTGGAGGGTCCTTGGGTCTTCGCTCAGGGAGCTATGGGTCTCTGCAACAACAGCTTAAGGAGAACGGAATTGGAGTGTCTCCTCCGATTCAGCTGTCTGTTCGGAAAGCTTCGAAGATGGTCAAGGAGAAGGAAAGCTTGGTGTTCCATTGGATCTGCAAGTTCGCTCGGCGCAAGAAGGTTGGCATGCTTCTGCTCGGCTTGGTCTCTGCTGCTGTCTTTCTCTGGGTGCTCTATGTTGGAAAAGGTTTGAGTTTGTATGCATTTTTTTTGGTTCAATTATGTATTTTGATCTTGTAGCTCATCACTCATCTGTGCCTAGAAATCAAGCCTGATTGACTTGCATCCTATAATGGGAAAAATTGAAATTTCTTTGGTTTTGATCATTGGTAGATGCTGTTTTGTTGTTTTAGAGTAGCATTTTCAGTTTGCCTTTAAAGTTGAGAATTTTTTTAGGTAAGACCTTCTGGCTGGTTTTAGTCATAGTTCACTTTGAAGTGAAAATGATTGATTTCTTATCGTAGAAAAAAAAACATTTGTTGTGTATGGAGATTCTTAGATTGTTATTTTAGTTTTAACATTTGTTGGGTTATTCTTCAAGTCAACAAATTGGTATTATAAGGTGATAGAATTATGTTTGGAGAACTTTTGAACTTCTTTTGACATGGGAAGAAGTAATAAGAAATGACATGACATGATGGGATGGAATGGAATGGAAGGGGAGGGGAGGGGAGAATAACAGTAGAAGACCACAAGGAGTTTTGCTTAAAGGATTCAAGTAGCTAATCCTGTTTTTCATTGGAAAGTTGCTTTAGATAATGCTGATCATAATTAGTTGACTTGAACGGCTTTATCTGCGTCACTGTTAGATTTTATTTTAGTTACAATCTTAGAGTTTCTCCAACCCTCGATACAAATTAAATTACATGTCATGGTTGAATATCCCCTGTTAACTCCATTTCATTGGTACATTTGTAACATTTTTACTACCCTCTTATTTCTTTTGTACCCTGGTAAGTTAGTTTTATTGACGCTTTAGTAGAATCCTTATTTTGGATTTCAGTAGCAATGCATATGTAAAATCCTTATTTTTTTATATATATATTTCAGTAGCAGCAGCTTAAGTATGAGGAAATAATGTTTGCATGCTAGCTTTTTTTCAGGTGAAGAAACTCAGCAAAATGTCAATATCGCCCATATCGACATAAATAGCACTAATATGGCTTTGCCTCCTCCACCTTTAATTGTCCCTCCAACTATCCCTTATATTTCACCACCTTACACCGTGCATAGTTTACTTCTGCCTCCTCCACCTCCTGCATATTTTCTTGGCTACACCCTTCCTCCCGGGCATCCATGTAACAGCTTCACATTGCCTCCACCACCTGCAGACAGAAAAAGAACCGGACCTCGGCGTAAGTTTTCTTTAAATGTTTTTAGTCAATTTTTTGTTTTGTTTTATGATTTCATTTTTTTTTTGCCATTACTAGTAGACATTGCCACGTAAACATGTGATTGATGCCGATGATGATGCTGAGAATTTTATTTTTGATGAACCTTAAATGTTTCAGCATGTCCAGTATGTTACCTTCCCGTGGAAGAAGCCATTGCATTGATGCCAGATGTTCCTTCATTTTCTCCTGTACTGAAGAACTTGACATATGTGTATGAAGAAAATCTAACTAGAACAGAGGCTTCTTTTGGAGGCTCAGATTTCGGTGGATATCCCTCTTGGGAGCAAAGAAACGACTCATTTAATATCAGAGAGTCAATGAATGTGCATTGTGGGTATGTATTTTTGTCATAAACATAGTTATTACTGCTAAAGAACAATTTCCTCAACTTCTATATTTGATTAAATCAGATTTGTGAGAGGAGTGACACCTGGACGCCTAACGGGATTCGACATGGATGATTCTGATCTTATTGGCATGGATCAGTGTCGTGGCGTGGTTGTTGCATCAGCAATATTTGGTACTGCTTTCTTCACAATTCATTGATATTGTAGTTATTGTATTCTTGAGCTTGTATGTATGTATGTACTGTATGTGCTAAATAGTTCTTGTCTTCACCAGGAAATTTTGATGAAATCAACCAGCCAAAAAATATGAGTGATTTTGCCCGACAGAATGTGTGCTTCTATATGTTTGTAGATGAAGAAACAGAAGCATATTTGCAGAATTCTAGTCGTTTAGATAGCTCAAGAAAGGTCGGAGTTTGGAGAGTAGTTGTCATTCATAACCCTCCATACACAGATGCAAGACGCACTGGAAAGGTAAATATTATAACTTTTAATCTCAGTTTTTTGTTCCTGGTAATTGTTTTTAGTTAGGTTCTTAATTAATTGAACTACCAATTGAATTTGTTCCATAAAATCTGTACAATTTACACAAGATATTAATTTGTTATGCAGATCCCGAAGCTTTTAATGCATAGGATTTTTCCTAATGCCCGCTTCTCCATATGGATAGATGGAAAACTTGAGTTGGTGGTTGATCCATATCAAATCCTTGAAAGGTTTGTGTTCTTTTCTTTTGCATATAACTTCGTTTATGTTGAATTTGACATTCTTGATCATCACTAGGAGAAGTACTCAAGCACTCGGGTTATTTTTACACAGGGCTCCATTTGTTTTAGAAAATATGTTTTTCCCTGGGAAGAATTTTTCTGTATAATGTGAAATAGTGCAAGTTCCAAATCATCAAAGCCTTAAATCCTTTAGTCTGCATGAAAATTAATATGATTAATCAAGAGTGGATATTATGTTTTGTAAAAATGTTAAGTATTACTATCTTTTGAAGATCCTAAATCTCGTCTTCTTCAGGTTCTTGTGGAGGAAAAATGCGACATTTGCTATTTCAAGACATTACAAGCGCTTTGACGTGTTCAAGGAAGCCGAGGCAAACAAAGCTGCTGGGAAGTATGATAATGCATCTATTGACTTCCAGGTTGACTTTTATAAAAAGGAAGGTTTGACTCCATACTCCGAGGCCAAGCTTCCTATTACAAGTGGTAGGTACAAGATCATTGTCTTTGCATGTTGTTCAGCTCCACCAGTTCCGTTCTTCATTTTTAGTATTTTTTTCTATGGCAGATGTTCCTGAAGGATGTGTGATAATACGGGAGCATGTTCCTATCTCAAACCTCTTCACTTGTCTTTGGTTCAATGAAGTTGATCGATTCACTTCAAGAGACCAGATTAGTTTTGCCATTGTCAGGGACAAGATCATGGGTCAAGTGAATTGGAATCTCAGTATGTTCTGGGACTGTGAAAGGCGCAACTTTGTAGTTCAGGTAACCATGTTCTTTATCCTAGTTCACTTTTTGCATAGAAATGTGTATGTTACTAATAAGTTCTCTTTTGTTTTATCCACTCTCTTTAGAAATACCATAAAGAGCTGTTGGAGCACTTGGCCCCTCCCCCTCCTATTTATCCTCCACCTCCGCCTCCTGCGCCCGACACTGTGTCCGAGAGAGCTATAACAGTGCCAGCGAGGAAAACCCCGGTAAGGCGAGGACGAGAAGGGAGGTCGGGCGCCAGGCGTCACCGGAAAGTTGGCGCCGGTGGGGGTTAAAAGTTTTAGTGGAATCATCATTCTTTTTCCTCGGCCCCTGGGATCTGCGGGATGTAGTAATGCGGCAAGGCACTGGTTCGATACACACAGCAGCGCCTACTTTTATTCATGAGGAAAAGCATTCCTTTCTGAATTGCATATTTATATTTATATTTGATTCTTTGTATATAGTATTGTTAATCATAAGATGGGTTGGTAGCAAAATAGTGATTTCTACTACATTTTGCTCCTTTTTGTTATAATTAGTTGCATTATAGTTTCAAAACAAAAAAAAATTAGTTGCATTATTTGAGTCTCGAAATGGAACTTCTTGATTTTGTCAAACATGTTAGCCATATTCGTTGTAATAAACGCTAGTGCAATGCACCACGCATCAGTATTTTATATGAATGTTATGTTGGTAAAAGGATGCAATACAAATGTTAAAATGGAGTAAAACATCTAAGACCCCAGAGAGTGTTGTATATTTTCTTTCACGGTTAATGCAGTCTACCATCATCTAGTATACACGATAGTGTAATAAGCCTACAACAATGTACTGTTGAATAAGCCAACAATAATGTAAAAAATTTGTTGAACTATCATGTTATTGTTTGACTAATGTGATAAAATTTTGTATTTTTGAGTTGGGCAAGTTTTGTACGATTTTGATGACAAATAATATTAGGGGGGTAATTACAAGAAACTGCTCAAACGAATTGGTCACATACGATAAATTGCCTAAATTTTAAAAACGTATCATGAATTGCCTCATCAATGGTCCACAGTCGAAAACTTTTAATTCTATTAAATAGACGGAAAATAACTGAGTATTATGTTAAAGTAAAAGGAAAATAGACGTTAAAGTAAAACTTATTCTTTTCGAAAACCCTAAAATACCCCAAAATCCTAAACTATCCATTTTTCATTCCCCACCGCTTAACCCTAAACTATGCACTTCAAGCCTAAATAAAATATTTCATCAAAAATAAATAAAATAAAAACATTAAATAGAAAAGACCCTCTGACAAACTCAATAGTCACCTCCGACTAACTGGTTCTTCGACGAACTCTTTCTTCCTCATCCGGTGACCAGCTCTTCTCCCAGAACATTGGTTCCGATTTGAACTATTTGTCCACTCCCAAATAAAGCAACTTGCAAACTTCATATCGTCATATTTGTTAAGCACAAAACCAAAGAAGAATGAATACATACACAACAACCAAACGGTCAGGCCAGGAACAGATTTAGCAGCTCTGTACATTATGATTAAATGAAATGAATACAAACTTGAATTCTGAAGCCTCATTCATAAAATTAATCAACAAATAATAGAGAATTCCAACATGCATTTAACAACATTTGAGCAATGAGTATATGTATCTTCCAACATGCATTTAACAACATTTGAGCAATGAGTATATGTATCCATTTAACTACATAAGTTAGCATATTACTATTCTGATAAGTCGTAGGTATCAGGACAATTCTGTTTGGACTTCTCGTTACTTACAAATCGCTTCTGGATCTTGAATGATTGGCAACACGCAAGCTGAAGAATGGCTTGGCTGGTGTGGAAAGAGCTTCTACTTCTGGTTTGCTTTACACAACTAAGTTTATTTCTCTTCTTTGGACTTAAATTTGGACTTAAATATGAATGATTTATGCTACAAATACTTGATTGGGTATTAAACGGGAAACATTCGCAGGGGGGACAAATGTTGAAAGAAACCAAGAGATGAAGTGGAAAGGATGCAAAGACAAACAAATTGATTAAACATGAAATTCGTAACCGATTCATTAGGCGAGAAATAGGACGCTGGCATTCGAAAACCTTTTTTCCTTAGCAGGAACTATTTTCTTCTTTGGTCGTTATTAGTGTCATTCTCGCAAAGCCTGCAGCCAAGTGGAAAAAATTTATATGGATTCACACTTTCAATGTAGCAAAATTATAAGGGGACAAAAGCTCCGTTTGTTCTGAGCGCAATATTTTAAAATCATCGATAAAATTTAAGACCAGGTGACAAGACCATGCTCCCCTTTTTAGTTACGACCACGTTCTCCTTTTAGTTACGTAAAGATTTGAAAATCCACAAACTATTTGCCTTACTTTTCAGCCTATCGCTCAATCAAAGACAAATTCAGTACTCATAATATATAAAGCACATGCAAACTAATATGAAACCTGTACTATTAATTATACACCACAACCAAAACATACTAAGGTAGCACTCACATTTCGGGAAAGGCAAATAGTTGTCAAGCAAAGAACACTTGTCATGTGTCTTGGAGTTTCGTATCTCTGGGATTGACACATGCTATAAGTAGCATGTTATCCTGTCATGTCCACTTTCAGATACCCAAAAAAAGTGCAACAAAATAAATTAAGCTGGCAAAAAATAATTGCTGACACCATGAAGCAATGTATTCATAACAACAATATGATAATTGAAAGAAATCCTCCACTGATAGATTTAGGTCCCAAACAATAATGAATTTAGAAGATGAATAGATGGAAGACATTTTTTAAGAGCTTCTCTTCACAAGTAAATAGCATATACATCACTCATTAGTATTTGAGTGGTCCACAAGATAGGCCAAAAGGAATTGGAGTCCAGAGTCCAGAGTTCCTAATTACCAAACCTCTCCTTTCAGAAAAAAGAGACTTAGCAATCTGAGTTGATGCTCGGTGGCTGTATATTGGACTACAATGCTGCCTAAAAGAAGCATGTGATTTATTTGAAATATATACAAAAATAAAGATCTGCACCATTACCTGAAAACAATATCTTCATGTAGAACTTGTACATCTCCCTGTTGGCCATTTTCCCAGTGCAAAATGAACACATAACATGCAAACAACATCTTCATGAGACTTTATATTTCACTAAAACATATCCAAAATTTTCATTACCTGAAACTCAGTTTCTCCGAGTTCATTACCAGCTACAGCACCAAACATTCCACCGCCTATGACAATAACAACATGGGCTTCTTCCTTTCACCATTTGAATAGCAAAGATCGGCACCATGAGCAATGTATTGGAGCATAGATAATGCCTTAGGCTCATATATAATAAACCAAATCCTAAAAATTCAAATAGCCCACAAGAAATAACAGTGATGACATTGCACCGAATCTGAAAAAACATTCATTTATACGTCAAAAAATAAAAACAAATCCGCCTCATGTATATGCTGCTACAGTGCCCTAAAAAAGCAATCGTGATCGTAAATTTTTCCTAAAATCAGCTGCTAAATTTGTTTGATAAATCAAATAAATTCATGTCAAAGAAGCCTTAAGCAAAAGAGCAAAAGGTTAGATCATTTCATCTGATTTAAAAGTAATAAGAACATGAAAATCAAAATATTAACCCTCAGTAGAAACTTGTGAAGTGCAACAAATTCTGAAAACAGACAATATCAGAATCAAAAACCTAAAGTGATGCTAAATCTAAATGGAGATTTTAAGGAAATTGATGTAACAACTATAATTTATCAGACACAAATAATTCCAGTTACTTCCAAAGCTCATAGTACCATTCCTGTCAAAACCATGCATCCTACAACAGCAACAACATAAATCTGAAATCAAATCACATACATCAATTTGGTGCCAAATATGCAGAATCGGAATCAAATAGATTTGAATTGAGAAACTGATCATTTGTTGGACGGCTGAGAGAGGGAAGTCTAGATTGCCGACAGCAAGAACACTCTGATCATCAACAAATCAACGTTAGGGCAGAGAAAATAGAAGAGAGACATCTCTAGAGCTGAGCTGCAGAGATGTTCCCAGTTTTCTCCGAGTCAACTCGCTCCTGAGCTCTGACGAATCAGTTGTCTGGTCAGTCTAGTGTGGTCGCCATTTCAAGAGAAACAAAGACAATTCCATAAACGACATAGTCCTGGCCTGTAATCATCATTTTCACTCACTCTGCTTCCTTACATGCTTGATCCAAAGATTCGTTTTTCCTATTAAAAAGATTCGTTTAACGACAATATCCAACATGAACATAACTGTATATATAGTTCCTGGAACAGTGCATACACATGTTATTGCAAAGCAGAGTACTAAAACTATTATTTGATACAATTTTATCGCATTTGACAGTAACAGTTCCATATTTAATCAGCTATCATAATAATCAATTAGTTCTTGAAAGAAATAAGGCCAAATTCATCTGTTACTTTCTCTAGAGGCTAAACTTGATCAATAAGTGCACGTAGCTTGCCTGTCATCAAGTCAAATTTCCTATGCTGAGACAATACTGATGGAACTTAGATAGCATTAAATCTGGATGCCAGGTCATCATAGTCGGGCTCGTCATGCTTCTTTGCTGAGCTTGTTACTGTTTGCAAGATCTACAGGGGATCACCATAGCTCACAACCAAGATGGCACATCTGCATAAGACCAATGTCATTTACTTTTGCAAGCATCTCAAACAAAATATCATTTTTAGTAACAACATATCGATGGAAAATACGGGTTTACATGCTACTATACTTGGATGAGACGGTAAAGGTGAATAAGAGTGTTTTAGTGTCCCACACTATTCAGGTAGTTCCCGGGCGTAAAAGCTTGCACCTTTTGTGAGGTTCTTAGGAAGGAGGGATTGAACCCGTGGCCTTTAGGTTACAACTTTTATCATTTTGCTCTTCAAAGTCAGTGTGTATATGTCCCAAGAGTCCTTGATTTAAGGACTTGTGGGACAGTCCTTGATCTAAGGACTTGTGGGATTTCAGTTTTGACCTATATTGTAATGGTTTAGTATCAATATCAAACTGAACACTACTAAAAATATTTGGTAGAATATATGACACTACTAACGTTCTATGAGAACCAGTTCATGGATTTTGAAGGAATTTAAATCTGATTACCTGTTAAACTCGACTCCATTGAACACGGACAATCAGAACAATTGGAACACCTAATTCACCACTCGACTCGGCAACGACTCCTTTTTCCTGCCGTCGCGCTTGCCCATCTCAGGATCAGACCCGAACCAACCACTTCTAGCCGATGGCGATGACGAATGAAACCCAAATTCTCGCCGATCAGAGACCAGAAGCGTCGCGTTCTCACAGGTTTGTCATGACTGTGTTGCGGTTGATCTTCGAAGATCGAGAACCAGAAATCGACTAGGACGATCACCTTCGTTGTCGCTAGAGGTGTCGGTCGCATCACCGTTGGTTACCCATACACATATGACCCTTGGCCAAAGAGATGAAGAAGTTAAATTTGGAGCTTGACGAATCGTTTCCCTTCCCTGTAATTCTCATAAACAACATAATTAAATGAGTAGCTGTTTCAAGAGGCTAAGAAACAATGAAGGAGGAAACGCAAGGGTTGCCAGAGAAAGGAAGGTGTTAGTGTGTTACACGCGCGCGCAGCAACAGAGCAGAAACCCCAGCTTTTTTTCTCAGCCAAGCAAACATACAAATCTTTGCAAAGAAGATGCCACGCAGGTAGGACCCCATTTTGCTTTTAGATTTATATAGATATAGATTTGACAAGTCTGATTATTTATTTATTTATCGGGATCGAGAATATTAATGATCCGTCTTTACACCCAACTCGAAACAATTACCAGGATTCAAAGATTTCTAATATTTATCATCTCCCACATATTGTTAAGTGGCTTAACAAATGTCTAAGATATTCATTTTAAAAAGATGAAAATTTGATATCATAAAATAATGACTTAAAAAATAAATAAATTACAGATATATCACTCCAAATTTATTTCATCTTTTATTAATCGAAACACATAAAGAGTGATAAGCACGTCTACATTAATCGCTCACACAACTACGAAACGACTCCTGACAATACGAAACGACGATCAAGTCTCAAACTAAAACGACAACATAACATCAACGTCTTAATTAATCCAAAATTAACGGATTAATTGATCAGCTGATTAAGTGTGCTTGCAAGTGGGCTCAAACGCGAAAGGCCCGACGGAGTAGAGAACGTACGGGAGCTTCTTCGGGCCCGGGAACTGGAACTGCTTGACGGGCCTCAATGTTCCGGCGGATTTGGGCTGATGTAGGGACACCTTGTTGCAGGTCGCCGACGGCGACGAGACCAACAAAACCTTGCACCTGTGTGCCGCGTACGAGGTCACGGTCTTCGGGGCTACCATGTAGAAGTAGCCGTTCTTGTCGGTCTTGGTTTCCACCACCGTCGGACGGAACTTGGTGTTGTTGCACACCAACTTCACTCCGGCTCCGAGGAGCGGTGAAGCTCCTTGGAAGGTGTCGGCTCCGGCGTACTTGCAAGACTTGCAGTACACTACTCCTTGCACACACATGAAGCTCCTCGGGAGACGCCGGGCCGGCGGGCGCGCCGGAGAGACCTTCGGAGGGTTGACCGGCGCCGGCGCCGGAGACGGTTCCGGAGAGTGGACGGGTGATTTCTTTGGTGGGTGGACCGGTGAT
>JAYMSW010003731.1:0-11832 GCA_036897725.1 Erodium texanum
TATCCTCTAGCCAAGCCTCGCCCCTGCTCTTGAGGGCTCTACTGAAAGTCAGCCGCCAAGTCTCATTCTACCAAACATCCGCCACCACCTTGTGTCTGTCACAGAGAGAGCATAAAGTCTAAAGAACCGAGTTTCATTTCCTACAAATGAGAGGATTCCTCCTCTTGCTGCTACTGTTCATGATTTAATTGACAAGGTAAAGAATCAAAATCAAAATAGTTGAATTTCCCCAATCACACACAAAAGATGTAGTTTGTTGATCTTTTTATCGCTTTTTTCAGCTTCCTATGAATTCAGAACCTTACCATGTCAATAAGATACCAAGAAACGCAAGACCAAACCTATTTCATCTCCAAACTGAGGTATAGTAGCATTTTCTTGGCCTTTATTGATGGATTTCCTACACACTCTTTTCTTCATGATCATTGTACTGTTCTTGGTTTTGCACTGAAGTTATGCAGAAGCTAGTCAATATCCTTACACAACTTTTTATCATGTGGTAAGACCTTTGTTTTCACATTTCTATTCACTTTCTTAACTTGCATGTAATGATGATAATCAAGTAATAATTATCTATTACCATCAAACCAATTTAGATTCCTCCAAAACCAGAGCCTGAGCAGCACACAAAACCGGAACCTTTCCAATTGGAGAGTCTGGTAAGACATGAAGAAGTAGATAGAGAAATGGAAGAGGAGGAAGCACAGAGGATGTTTGGGCTTAGCCTATTCTCCAGGTTCAGGAGAATGAAATAATGTACAAGAGATATAGAGAAGACAGTGAAGCTGCAAGAATGGTAAGATAATTCTTTCATCAACATATTTTCTATAGTTCAGCAACGAAAACAGGCTACGGTGGTCAATTTCCAACCATCTTCATATTTGGTTTTCCTACATCGTACTCGATCACCGGTAATGGTGTTGATTTGATTTTTCTTTCCTAGGATTGGATTTGGAGCCTCCCCTCCTGCCAGAAAGGGAACATCTATTCCTGTGTGAGTTCTCAACGGGTTATTCTCCATGAATCTCTAACATTGCACGATTCTTCACACTTCCTCGCTGTTTTTGTTCATGATATTGGATCAAATGTACTATAAGTCTAACTGTAGTGTTTTCAGCCCATAGGTGGTCTGCTCTTCAATTTCCAACCATCTTTATATTTCGGGTACCCACTTTGTTTCATCTATTATTTTTTTCCTACATCGTATTCGACCACATATAGTTGGTTATGGTTAACTGTTTTTTAAACTAATTTCTGGGCATAATCTTCAATTCAACTACTGTTTTAGGTTGATTTTTACTGTACAATTTGTACGAAAAAGATCATTGTGGTTCCTATCCACAGTGACATCATTTCAGCTTCATTTCTATCTTTCAATTCTATGTATATTTAATTGTCTGTTATGTCTTTAGTTGTTTCATTCAATGTCCTGGGGATAATTTGGGAAATGACCTTTTTTTGTAAAAGACTTTAGCTTGGTCACCTTCAGTTTTTTTATAACGTAAGGAAGTTAAGGTTGTACCCTTAAGGAAAACTCGATCGGCGTGGTATAACCTGATCGGGCATGAGTTATACCCGATCGGGATTTCATTGAGGGTAAAATGAGAATAACCTTAAAATGAATGCTATTTTGCAAAGTTTTCAAACTTAAAGAGCAGTTCGCAAACAATTTACCATTTAAAAGTCTTTCGCAAATTATTCCGAATGTTCTGGATATTCAGTTACAGGGTTTAGAATTTCGAAATTTGAATACTAATTGTGTTATCTCTCGAACAAGATACTGGAATTAGCTCAAACCAAAATACGCCTCCTAGAAATTGTCAAGACTGATTATGAAATTCTTTTTTAATGTTCTTATTTCGTTTCAAATTGTTCTTTCCACTATACAGTTAATCTACCATGAAAAGGAACATCTTTTATTAAGGTCTTTCTTCTTTGGTCGGCTCTTCCATGGGATTTGCACTTAAAACATATTTTTTACCAATAGTCTTTGTTGTAAGATATTCCTAACAGTATCGCGCAACGCGCAATAGTATGTCCTCCCATGAAAAGATAAATGTAATAGATAGGGTAAATTATATCTTGGTACCACCATTTGTACCAACCAGCTTATGTCAATTTCATCTTTAGGCAATGTGACAAAATAAAACCATTGTATCATTTCAAAAAATGAAAAAGGGAAAAGGCATACTCTACAAGAAAAGAGAGAAGAAACATAGATTCTACAACTCCAAAACGATCAAAAAGCTTTCACAATTCATCTCTAATCTAACTTTGACTCGATATCTAATTTTTTTTTTTATCTAAATTAAATATAACTAGAAAATTTAAAAAAATATATATTATTAGTACAAAGTTCACAATGAGTTTACACGGCTGTTCAGTTCAAAGTTTGGTTTACATTCTTTTTGAGAGATAAGCTTAGTTTACATGAATAGCTGACCACAATAAATTGAGAAATAGATTACATCATTGCATTATAGCTTCGCCTTGCTATGTCCAATGCGGCCACCTGATAGAAGAATCTGTTGATTGTTGTCTCTTCACATTGGATCGGCCAGAACTGCCACGGGACGGGGAGTCGTGCCATATCATCTCCATCTGTCACCCGAAAGAAAAATGTCAATTCAAATCTACGAGAAATGATGCACACATATAGGGAAAGGTTTAATAAAAATCCATTAATAAACTAAACACTAAAAATTAGAAATCACAACTGTTACTATAGATTTAGATCAAACAAAAGTAACGTGCATTAATGTAAACACAAAATGGAACTGTTACCATAGATTTAGATCAAACATACAGTAACCTGGCATTCATGTTAGTACAAAATGGAAGGTGTGTGAAAACAATGAAGTAATTTCAATACTAGTTACAGACTGATGTCACAACATAATGGGGTAATTACCAATGATATTTTAGTACTCACCTCATGATACTTTAGGTTAATAAAATATCCTCGTTCCTAATTCAAAGTGAAAACGGTGTTTTTTTAAGAAAAAAAATAAACAACCAAACCAGCAAAGCGCTTTCCATATCATTCTTTGCTAAAACTAACTAAAATAGGTATAAAATTCGTCCAAATCGAACATCTGAAACCATCAGTTCTAGGTCATTTTTTTCCGTATCGATCACCCAATCGGATGGAGCTAAGTCCAATCATATTCATTTCCAAAAACTCTTTCCAACAAGTGGTCGTGAGGGCTAAATGGTGAAGCATGCTATGAGTTATGTTATTTCTAAGATTTCAGAACTTCTCGGAGATAACTATGGTCCAACAATTTCATTCTGTGAACTTAACGTACCATAATCATGAACCTAAAGTATCATAACCAGAGAAGTAATATCAAGCTACTGTGATCCGATAATGGTTCGACAATGATTCGATATAAAACTAAAGTATTATAACCAAACAAGCAAAGCCGACTACGTGCATTATTAGAAAACATGTCTTCGGAGGTGTAGTTTGCAATACAATAGTGGTGATCAGTCAAGAGTGGCTGCAAGTGTTCAAGTGCAACATTTTGTGTCAACAAGGCAACAATAAACGTATCCATTCCCATAAATAGAGGAGCAAAAACAAACCTCGCCAACAATCACTGTGTCGCCTTCCTTGATACCCATTTTTATGAGAGACCTGTTTACTCCACAGGCTTCCAGAACACGTTGGAATCTTTTGTCGGAATCCAAATATCTGTTCCGAAACAAGAATGAAGTATATTTTTGAGATCACAATAAAAGAGTAACAGCAAGGAAATATAGTTCCCAACCATTGATTATTGAACCTTATTACTAATGTACTATCTACCAGTCCAATTCAAAAGGACGAGTGTGAAGTTTGGGAGGTCACCATTTGATACTCGAATGGAGTGTTAGTGCCAGAAGTAGATCAATTTAATCCAGCCCAAATTCAAATTATATATAAGAAAACGCAGGAAGAAAAAGAAAAGCCAAAGTAGAGTGATAATCATAAGAAGCCCACCGCCAATTTGTCATCTGCACAAACCGTTCCAACCCAGATCCAACCACATGCCAAGTATTAGAGCCGCTGTCATGAGATATCTCAAACTCATTGATAGAGGTGCTACGTTTCCTTTCTACCATCTCAGCCACGTGATTCAAATTTACTGATCCCGCCCAACCTAGAATAGACAAGACCAGTAAACAGAAGCTGTAAATGATACATTTCGGCGAGCAAATATGTAGCTACCTTCTGACTCCGTCATATTTATCAAATGCTCTTCATAATTAAACTGTTGCAATGAATTTACACTATACGACAGAGTATTTAATTCTGACCTTCAAAGCCCTTATCGGTTTCTTTGCTTTTTCTTAGAAGCTCGTAAGCAGCACAGGTCACTTCATGAGTACCCTCTCTCTTTACTGCACTCATGCAAAAAGTTCGAATCCCACGAGCTTCTAGATTAGATTTGAATGCTTGCCAGTTCTGGTATGCCTGGGGAAGGTCCATTTTGTTATATGCAACAATGTAGGGTTTTTCAGCAATTTCAGGACTAAATAGTTCGAGCTCGAGACGAACTGCATCAAACTCTAGCTCTGGCTGCTGTGAAGCGCCATCCACTACATGCACCTAAAATTCCAAATTCCAGGCTTTGTTATTCCCCATATTCATTCAACATTACATACCAAAATGACACAACATAGACACCAAGTTTAACATAAATTAGCGTCAATTTAGTAACAAGTTATAGATAAAGGACTAACATTGCAAGAGTACTTATGCTCTTAAGCTATTTAAACAAGTGCACAACACACATACCAGCAGTAACAACAGAAAAGTATGCCTTGAAGCTATTTAAAGGAGTGAACAATACTTCATACAAGAAGATAAAATGTATATTCAATACCTATACCACATTGCATCTTCAGAACCCATTTTAAACATTCTTAACGTATGGGCAAAACCTCACAACACAAGGAGTATAAATGGATATTGAAAAAGATCGAAAGCATATATATAGGGAAACTTTCAAGTGAAAACCCCTCTTTATTATAGAAACTGAGAACTAATCTAACCCGTTAGTTCAGTACATATATATATATATATAATAAAAAAGCCACTGAGGCAGGTCATAAAGGAGTTCCATGTCAACACATAATCTACAAGGCAACAAATGAAGTAGTGTATTTAAACTTGGTAGCATGTATAGGCCCAGGGTATTAATTCAATCGAGTTAATTGCTAGTATAATTAAATTAAAATAGCAGTTTTAGTGCTATTGTCTGATTAGAAATATAAGCTTTGTTTAGAATCATTAGCAGCTTTCATAGCTCAGTTGGTTAGGCCTTGAACTAAATTTTTTTTTTTTTTGCATCAAGACCGTTAAAACGAATGCAATCTGTCCAGAAAACAGTGGCATGCACGTCATGTTACAATCCAAAACTTTCAAAACGCATTACGCTGCAACCTTGAACTATTGTTTTTTCTTTTACAAAAACTTTGTTACTGTAGTAGGGATAAAAAAAAAGTGCAATATGAGGCATTTTTAGGTTCAAAGTTGCAACATGTAATTTCCCCTAAAATCAATGTTGTGTCATCAACAATACAATAGATTCTATTTGTTTATAAACCATAAGATGCATACAACATTGGAACTTAATCCCACCACTATAATGTTAATGCAACAAATCTTCTCAACTGATGTTATATGTCAAAATTCTTTACAGCTACGAGTTGGTTTCATATAACTGCAACTAATCTTCAAACTAAGCAAGAACTTACCAACTAAGGAGCATGTATATAGACTAAGAACGCAAAACACAAATGGTAAAATCATATACAAAAATCAAAGTCTTGAATATTGGATTAGTATTTATGACAAAGCCAGTACCAGAGCAGAACATCTTTCTGTGTGCCGTAGAAATTCATGACCCAAACCAAAACCAGAGTGTGCACCTTCAAGTAATCCCGGCAAATCCGCAACAACCATTGTGGAGTCATAGTCAAAAGAGACTACGCCTAGATTAGGAAGTAATGTTGTAAAAGGATAATTTGCTATTGCTGGCCGTGCAGCACTGATCACACTCAGAAGAGTGCTTTTCCCGGCATTTGGAGCACCCACTATTCCGACATCAGCAACTAGTTTCAGCTCCAACTCCAACCACCTGATCAAGCTCACCAGTAATGCTATTAGGTGGGTGATATTTCAACAGATGGGGGAAAAGAGGAACAAAATAAATGATTCCTTCAAATCTAAGCAAACTACAAAAATGGGATTCTTAAGACCCTTGGCTCTTATTACTTAAGAAATAATAAGAATAAGAGATGAAAAATGTCATCTTATTGAAAACCCCAATGTCGAATATTTGTTCTCCACTTCACACACCAACTACACACTTCCTATAGAGTGAAAGGCCCCATTCACATCTTCTTACCCAAAAAGAAATGGCTTGACAAAGGAAGGGTTTATTTCCCTAGGCCACCCTGGCAACATATCTACTCGAAACATCATGAACCACAATGTTTTAGCTGTACAATTGTTTGTTTTCAAGACCCTCTGAAAACTCCATCTGGTTAAGAACACATATCCATGGTTTCAGAGTCGTATGACAATGTAGTGCCATACACACAGCTTGATTTAGTAATTCGGGTAAATGTAAGGAGTGTAAGATAATGACCCCGAGAAAACATACATTTCAGGACCCTCTTCACCATTCTCAGCAATCCTAGGTGCCTTATTGAGCCCGGACTTGAAGGAGGCATTACCTCTGCCACCTCTTCCACCAGGCAACAACAAGGCTCGCTGCCCCTTATGCAACAATTCCAAAAGGACCTCCTCCTTGCCAGCCTCCCGAATGACAGTACCTGGAGGCACCCTGACCACCACGTCCTCGCCTTTGGCTCCACCCTGCGATCGGCCCTGCCCGTGAGATCCCCTCCCAGCCCGGAAATGCACGCCATTCCTAAACACCAGAAGTGAATTCATGGAGTCATCAACCTCCACGTACACATTTCCTCCCCTGCCGCCGTCGCCTCCAGAGGGACCGCCCAAGGGCACGTATTTCTCACGGCGGAACGCGACGACACCGTTTCCCCCATCCCCGGCACTGACGAAGATTTTCGCCCGATCGAAACATCGCATAACAGCAGGCACAACCTTCTCCTTCACTCCTTGGTCATCATCAACCTCGCCCTCGAAGGTCCCCCCTTCCCAAACTCCATCGCTTTTGCAACTGGTTAAAGTTTCTCCGTCCTCAAATCCTCCAAAACCATAATCATCGTCTTCTTCGGCATCTGGGTTACCCTCGAAGATTTCGAATTTCCCGTAACTGACACCTAAAGCATCATCGAGGGAATCGTCTTGCTCTACGTCTTTGGCGCTCGAAGGGTCGATAGCGTCTTCTTCGATGATGTTTGGTATGGCGGCTTCGGATAGCCTGAGCTCTCTGAAGGAGGAAGAAGAGTGGGGCAAGTAGGAATCTTCGTCCAATTCTTTCGGAGGGAGGCGTGTGTAGGAGGTAGCGTCGGTGCTGGGACGATAGGTGAGGGGAGGAGGCAATTTGGGCGGGGATTTAACCTTGGGTTTGTAGCTAGAGGTGTTTTTGGAGGAGGCAGGTTTGGTTCGAGATTGGCGAACAGCAACTACAGGGACCAAGCAAATGAAAATGGAAGTCGAGGACATTTCTCACTATTAGCATGGACGAAGAAAGAGGGCAGAAGGTAGAGGAAGATGATGATACGGATATGCATTCATTGTTGGTTAATTATATACACTTATCCACGGTCAAAATTCACTTAACTATACTCACCTCTTTTTTGTTTGTTGGTGCCATTAAATTTTTTTTTATTTTTACGTTACATAAAACATTTAGTTTTTTCGTCTAAATCTCCCATGCGCGACACATGTGACAAACCTTTTTGAAAAAAAAATACTAGATATACCCTTCTGAATTAAAGAACAAAAATAAAACAAAAGAGGAACCCTCAGAGTTGAGACCAATCTCAACTCTAAATCGCATTTGTTCCTTCACTAATCAGAGCTTTGAGATCGGTCCAGCCACCTTCCGACCGTACCTCGAGAACCCACCAACTACGTTCTGTTGCGTGACGAACACAGACACGAGTTTGGGGAAATGGCATCTGTTCATCTCGCCGGACCTCTTCACTGGTCATCTCGGCTTGGACATTCCATGGTCAGATTTAGGGAAATGGCTCAGAGTTTCAGGAAAGAGGGATCTAAAATCTGAGCTTTTAATTTCTTTTATTTTTTTTTAATAAAATCTGAAATCTGGGTTGGGCATTTGGGGAAGATGGATCTGCAACCTAAAATCTAGATTGGGTAAGTGCTGAGAGTTGAGGGTTGGTATGGGTTAAAGGTTAGTGATTTTTTTGTTTATCAGTTTTTGATTAAGGGTTAAGGATTGTTATTTTTTTTGTTTCAAACCTATCTTTTTTTTCTGCTGCTTGTTGCAAGTTCTTTGGATAATACGACAATTTGTAAGTACAAATATAAAGAAGAATCTACTGATGAAGGCCAAGGGTGCAAACTAAAATCTCAATTTCTAGAAATATACCAACAAGACTTTTGAAAAAAAACTCGAACATAGCTTGTGTTCTCTTGGAAGTCACAACAAGACGATGTGTTCGAAAGATACGGACGAGATGGATAGTCATATGTTGAACTTTTAAAATGGTAAGTAATTGTAACACTTTGCTCTTATTTCTCTAGTCTGTTCACTCCTTTTTATCACGTAGCATACAAAGAAAACATATTTGAAAGAAATCGATCTAGCTATATATTGCTCGAGGCATTTGAAGCAACTTAAATGCATGACGGAGATTTAGGGTCAAAGTAGCTGGTGATGATGAAGATAGAGCTTCAAGCAAGTGCGGGTACATAAGTATAGCAAGAGCAATTTATGCTAACTACATCGAACCCAATGTGTAGTCGTTTGTCTCAGTCCCTACTTTAATATGTTGTATGTACATAATCCGGATACACCAAGATCAGTCTTTGATCTGGGGTTTTGTTTGGCATGTATTTGTTGTATATTTTCTTTTCTACTGCTTACTCAGGATGAGAAAAAGGCAAGTTTGGGGGAATTTGGTGCAACAAAATCTAACACAACCTTTTGGATGTACAATAACCCTAAAACCCTCTTGTTTAGAGTAAACATAACAGGTTTTATTGATTTTTAGTATTGTCTGATGTATCTTGTAACATTATGCCAGATTCTCACTAGGGTGATGCAATATTTTTTTTCCAGCGCCGGGTGAAAAACGCCTAAGCGACGTAGTATTATGCGAGTAATCACTTAGGCGACGCAGTCAACGCCTATGACGATGCAACACTTATGGTACGCCGTTTTAGTGATTTGGGTGACACAGTATTAGCTCTACTCGTCTAAGCAAAAAAAACTGTGTCGTCCAAGTGCTACCTGGACGGCGTAGATGGGTTAGCCTAGACGACGGAGAGTTATTACTGCATCGTCCAAGCGCCTTAACGGACGTAAGTGTTCTTCTTCGTCGCTTTGGCACAGAATGGTGTGTCGCCTAGCTATTGACAGTTTTCAAACCGGTGGGGGTTTGTGGGTCCGTTACCACTTAGGCGACACGTAATATTAAATCCTACGCACTTAAGTGAACAGATCCATAAACTCGAACCATTGAGCAAGAGTGCTCAATTTCTGCACGTTTTCATAATTTGAGCTCCCAAACACCCCTTCTAATCTTCGTTCATCTACCTTTTCGCCTACTACTACGTTGGTGCAAGGCTTCAAATGTATGATTTCTTTCATTGTTCGATTGATTTTCAATGAAAAATGTGTTCAAAACCGTTTCTTAATTATTTTAGTTTGATGATTGGAAAATAATTATAGTTTTCGGTTAGTTGTTGTAGTATATATAATAGAGATAATAATTTGGTTAATGTGATTTTATGGTTATAATTGTTGAATTGATTTGAAATATTAGTTATTTATGTGATTTTAAGTAATTATTGATTAATTAAATATACATATATGTGTGAATTTTATGATGAAGTGTTTATATTATTGTTGAATAATAATTAGGACAATTTACGAATAATTGTCGGTTATTGTGAATTGGTGAATTGTGCGTCTTGATCGAGTTCGTATAATTTTTAAGTGTTTATAGAAAATGGATCGGAATTGGATGAATTGTCATAAAAGCTCTATGGAGTATATAGGGGGTGTAATGGCGTTTCTATAATTTTTTGCAACCAATGAGATGCCGATTAATAAGTAGTACAAATATCCGTGTGTTGAAGTGTACTAACATGTATTATCAGCGGGTGCAGACCATACACGTTCATTTGTTGAAGTGGGGGATTGTGCAAACATACAAAATATGGAACGAGCACGGGGAGGATGATCATGTCCGTACTTTAATGGAACGTAGATTGAGGATGAAAGGGGATATTGCTTCATCAAGTAATGTTGGTGGAAAGTCAATGGATGATGTTCCATATAATCCATATCAGGAGTTCGTTGCTAGTGCGAAGTGTGCGTGAATTCGTTCCCCCAGTCAGTGAAGCTGGTGATCCTGTAGGTGGTGTTGATGACACAATGGTCGGGATAACAGCTTGAGATTATAACGTAGGTGGTGTTGATGATACAACCAGGGAAGAATCAACTACCTAGAGGCATGAAGAGAGTTGGAAGCGAATAACCCGATGCGGTTTGACACCGATCATTCAATCGAAAAGTTGAGAATAAGGCCCCATAGTTTCTCCTTTTGGTATTGAAGTATGCAACCACATCCTAACTGAAGTCGAGCATTATGGGTCACATAGTTGGGAGATGTGTACGATGTTGTGGATTGTGCTCAGTGACCCCATGTTGTAGTGTCCTATCGATTGATGCATGCTAGTCTATGAGTGTTGTTGTGAGACTAGGTTCTCTATGAATCAATGATCCAACCATTTTATATCTGTATGATGTTGGTATAATATCTCGTGAAGGGGTTGCCTAGTTGATGAACGGAAAGGACCATGTTTGACACATAGTACATGAGGAGTTTGACAAACAACCCTACCCTATACAATATACAGGATCATACAGAGGCTCGGAATGCTAACTCTGTAGTTAGTCATCCCGAGCTTGTGTCCCGCAAATCACCCGCAGAGGGAACGCGGAATGGTCAAACAGTAGTTAACCAAATGTTTGCCAACCTGTCGATAATACTAATTCACCGCTTCTGTACATCCATGGTCGACTTCAGTCTCACCCTGTTCTTACTCCTTGCTAAATGTGGTTGCCTCTTATTACTCGAACCTCTCGTCTCGCAGAATATCACTTCCAAGTCCCCCAATTAGGAGTTCATATCGACGGCACATGCAGTGTCCCTTAGACAACTAGATTAGGTGGTGACAACCCTAGTCTAGGATGCCGCCTCAACTTGTCCTACAACCCATCTCCTTGTGGGATCGATCGGTACTTTACCGTTAAACTATATTGCTTGTTCGACCACGTACAGTTCTGTGTCCGAAGGATCGTTGGTATATGAACCCTTGTGTGGACACCAATCCAATCTAAATGGATCATCAGAACTTGTTAAAAGTGTCTTGGGGCTGAGCCGTCGGTCTGGTCATCGAACAAAGACAAGTAAGATAGTGACTTCAAATGATAGAAAGATTCTTAAGTAAAGGCAATGTAGTAATCAAATAGGTTACATGTGTTTTCTAAGTATTCCTTCATGTGACACGCTGCTTGTCACGCCCGTGGTGAGCAGCGTGTCAACACAGTAGCTTCGAAATCGCGCCACGCCACTCACCACGCCCGTGGTGCCTGGCGTGCTAGAACAGAGGCTCCCATGCTCGACCCGTGTGTAGAGCTCTCGAATTCCCTT
>JAYMSW010003732.1:0-11828 GCA_036897725.1 Erodium texanum
ACCCCAAAACCCAACCTGCCAACCTCGACCCAAACCCCAGCCAAACCTAGCAAACAACACACGCTGCCACAGGGACAACTCCTCAATATCAAATCTCTACCACCACTTTAGAAGAAGACTGAAGTTCACCACCCCAAGCCTGCGCACACTAAGGCCACCCACCTCCTTAGAAGCGAAGACCGTCATCGAAGGCACCTTATAGAAACCACGATTGTTAGTAGAAGAAGACCACAAGAACGTGCCTTGATAGTGCTCCAATAACAAAATCACCTTCTTTGGAGCCTTGAACATGGTCATATAGAAGTCCGAGAGACTAGCTATTGTAGATTGAATCGAGGTGTGGCGCCCACCCACCAATAACACTGTGTCTTCCAAATAGCAAGACGAGATCGAAGAAGCTCTAGAACTGACTGCTAGAAGGAGACCAACCTTGGGTTACTCCCCAACTGAAATCCAAGGTAAGTAAAAGGAAGATGACCCAAAGTGTAATTAAGAGCCATAGAAAGGGTTAAACTGGTGCCCACATCCACCTTGAAGGCCAATGGGATGATTTGTCCAAATTGATCTTCAAACCTAAAATTAGCTCAAAAGTGTGAAGTAGGAATCTCATATTACGTATCGAGTTGTGTTAGCCTTGAGAAACTGAAGGGTGTCATCTACGAACTAAAGATGAGAGATTCGGACATCCGCACCCACATGAATTCCCCTGAACAAGCTTCTCTGCACACCCAACTCAAAATACATGTGCAAGCCCTCAGCTACAATGAGGAACAAATAAGGGGAAAGAGGGCACCCCTATCTAACTTCACCACCGCCGTGGGGTGCCTCGTGATAGAATAATACTCAACACCTCAGAAGCAATGAGCACACTATCAGAGAGTTGACGACCCTAGATACAAGCTGCCTGGATGTCACTAATGGGTAAAGATGGATTGTTTATCATACTCCTAGCCATATCCATTAAGGTACAATTACGGATTTCTATAACATCATTCAGTTGCACTGTTTCCAGCATAGTGTATTAAGAACGTATACCATGACATTCTAGGAACTTAACAAATGGACTAGGACACTTCCTATTTTCATCATAATTTTTGTAATATTCACCACCTTTGTGTTAATTAACAATTTTCACATTTATGTCTAATTTTCTCTTAACATCATTTATAGTGGCAACTCCAATTGTACTTCAAATCTCCAAAATATTTGTAGTATATGGAAAATGAATTCCAATCCACGCTATTTGCATCTTCAAATTTACAGATTTGCTACAATGTCATACCAAATTTGGCGTGGTATTGTGCGACAAATCCTACAACAGTTTTAATAATAGTATTTTATTTATATTAGAGTTCTAACTAGAGTTAAAGAATTTTTTACCCTTTAGATTAATACTTTTAATACCAAAATATTATAAATGGTGATTTACAGGGATTTTTAAAGTTTGGGTTGAAACAGAACACTAATCCAAAATGGAGTAGAGTTTACACCAAATTTAGGTTTTGGGTTTGAGTTGCTCTAAACACCTTACATGTGTCTTCAATTGATATTTTTCACACGACTAATGGACATATCCAGAAAGTGAAAAATCATTAATAAATGCGAAGGAATATTTTTCTCCACCAAATGATGGAACATAAAAAAACCCACAAATGTCGGTATATATAATTTCAAGGAGTTATAACTTCTTGTGACCTTTTCTATAGTATGTGTCTCGTGTGCTTTCTCTTAACGCATTCAACACAAATCCCAAGATCACTAAAATCCATATCTGTATTTCATTCTTTACTAATCTTTCAACTTTTGCTTTAGATATAAGACCCCAAATGTTTGTTACAAGTAAGTAGAGGATTCACTAGATAAATCACGTTTAGTCGCAACTTTATAATGCAAGATTAAGAAAGTCTCGATAAAAGGGCATCACCATTTAGTGAGTAAAATTATCATAAAAATCCCGGAACCCAAAAGGATATTTTGCTTGACTGAACTCAAACACTCATTCGCATTATTAAAAAAAAACGCAACTATATCAGGTTTCTGAAATTAGATCAAAGACATAAAAAAAGATAAAGGTCAAAAGAAATCTTGCATCATTCTTGAAACATGAAGTGTGACACAATAATCCATACACGAAATATTATAAGAAGTTATATGCTTATCCTTTCTTTTGAATCATGCCTTATGCGTAAGATGATCTTTCTAATAGTGTTCAATCTTTTTAAGAAGCGACATGTATCATTATTTAGTCCCTTTCGTGGATCTAGGCACATGATGTATCAAGTCTTTCCAACTCCTTATATGATCAATGAGATTATTTAAATGATTTTCCACTTTGTTAAGCCTTGCTTTCTCTTGAATGAGTATAATTTACAATTCATTTATAATGTACGTGGAATGTACTATACTCAGAAGGTAATGTATAAGGATGAACCTCAATAGGAAATTAAATTCACTTTCATTCTTATGGTCAATATTACTGCGATGTTCGTCATTTCGACGACATGATCATGCATGGTACAAGAACCAAGTAACTTCATGGTGGTTGTAAGCATAACTACTAATGCCCCAACAAAGTGATTTACAGTCGATTAGACTGCAAGCTTGCTTCCAAAAACTTCATAAACTTCATAAATTTCATAACATCTTCAATTTTATTAATTGTAGACTCAAAGTTGTTCGCTACAGTCATTCATATAAACTTTAGGCTCAATCTATTAAATCTTTTCCAAGCTTCATAAGAAGATCTTAGTTCAATGCTGCTAGCAGTCGTAAGAGCAACGTGTTGAATCAAGATGCAATTATCCGTCCGATTTTTTAAAAAAACTAGAACTAAAAGTCACTCCGATTTAATAGAAAATGGAATATACATACATTATGTTGATTTTTATTCTCGTTTTGAGACATTCGTACAAAAGGAACAGATAAGTAAGTATGTGGATATCAAATATGAATATTAGAGAACCAACTTAACTAAAAGCTTAAGCTGATAGTTGATTTATTTCGTCTCTTATCTTTAAGCCCTTTAGTCTCAAACCCATAACAAGCTTGTCCGTGAGGGCGTGTGTTAGAATATAAAATCATAATGGGGCCTTCAGCTATTAGCTTAAGCTTTTAGTTGAGTTAGTTCTCTAATATGGTATTAGAGTCGATATCTCACAGACACGTGTTCGAATCCCACTTTCTGCAAAATACATATTATTTCTCCATTTATCTCATTTGCCGCTAATGAGCCTCTTATTTTGTCTCATCTTTACAAGCCCTTGTCTCTCTGTTTTCAATGGGCTCATCTCTCTTCTTAAATTTCACATCCAAACCTGTAAACAGGCTTGTCTATGAGGGCGCTGGTAGAATATAACTATAATTAGGCCTTCAGTTGTCAACTTAAGCTTTTAGTTGAGTTGGTTCAATATGGATACTAAGAGGATAATCATCAATCCTCACAAGACACCAGTAACACAGCAATTAAAAAATGCATGTCAGAGTACAACGTATTGGGAATTATTTGCGGTTCAAAAGCGCATCCAATGGACGAAATGTAGCTAAAAACCTTTTAACCGCGATTGGTTTTAGCAACTGGTCATAAACCGCTGTCTAAAACACAAAACGGTGGCAACTTTTTCATTCAGTAAAATTCATTTCTTAAAGAAAGAAAGCAAGGACTTTGATATGCATGTATATAAATTTGTAATAACTTTCTTAGAACATGTAATCAGACTGTATGTGTCTAATCTACAAAATCGTCATCAGCTAATCAGTGTACTTTCACTTTCAGCATGGATTCAAGCGAGATCGAGTCTTTTGCAGAACTTGTTTCTATTGAAGGGAAGAAGAGATGTTCCATAACGACTCTTCATCGTCAAGCGGGCTGGTGGATGCTTGAATCCAATTCTTCTTCAGCTATGCTCAACAAATCAAGAAATGAAGGTTGGTTGAGATAGGAGACTGGAACGACAAATCTCTTCTTATATGTGTACCCTGTTAGAGTAATCTTATGTCGCTAGTTATATTTTTAGTTTTGTTTCCTTATTATCTTGTTGACCTAGTCCTTGCGAATGAGTTGTCAAGTGAGAGACTAGGAATAAAGGAAAAAGCCAGAGCGCATTGCTACTGGCATTGAATAACTTGGCCTCTCTTGTTTTCTTCCATTTAAAGATCTCTTCTATATGTTTTACATTTGGTACCAGAGCTCCATGGAAGATCCAAAAGTATCAGAGAGTGGCGTAGGAGGATCGGGGACGACTCGGACAACCAGAACATTGCCTGTGACATATCCTATGCTCACAGACAAAACTATGGTGTTTGGGCCGTTAAAATGAAGCTACTAATAGAAGCATTTGTTGTGATTGATAGAGAAGCAGAGACCCTAGTAGACAAAGGTCAGGACCGAGGTGCATTTGTTGTGATTTCTCAGGCGATTGTAGATGAAGTCATGATGTCCATATCCGAGAATAAAACAGAAAAAGATGCATGGAATGCATTGAAGCAGAAGCGAGTTGGAGGAGCGCGTCAAGGAGGCGAATGTCCCTATCCTCAAGCGCGAGTTTGACAAACTATCCATGGGTGAGTCCGAATCAGTTTTTGAATTGTCATTACGACTAATTATTGTTGTTAGTGAAATTCGGGCCCTTGGAAGTGAGGTGTCAGAAATTGTGATCGTCGAAAAGTTGTTTCAGCCAGTGTGAGATCGATTTCTTCCCATTGTTAGCACATTCCAATAATGGGGAGATATGATGAATATGACGATGGCTGAGGTGAATGGACGCCTTAGGACTTATGAATCCTCGATGAAAGGGAGAAGTTTGGAGAAGGAGAATGAATAGTTGTTGCTCACCCGAGCTCAGTGGAAAGCACTGAGAGAAAAGGAGCAGAACAATCACGATGAAAGCTTTGAGAAAAGACGTGGACGAGGCCGAGGAAGGAGCAACCAGCATATCTAGAAAGCAGGTCACGAAAGTTTGATAAATCAAACATTCAATGTTTCAATTGCTCTAATTATAGTCACTTTGCGTATGTGTAAAAAGCAAGAGAAAGGAGAAATGAATATCATAGAGCAATGTGATGATAATGAAGAACCTGCGCTACTTATAACATTGATTTATCCAGTGGCAAATGGTAATGAAAAGTGTGTGATCTTAAATCAGAGCAAAGTGGTTCCTGTGCTCGGCGACGAGAAGATAAAGGTGAGGATGGTACCTTGATATGGGCGCCAGCAACCATATGAATGGTTGCGAAGAAGTGTTTGCACACTTGGACAGATCGGTACGAGGTCTGGTGAGATTTGGAGATGGGTCCGTGGTCGAAACCGAAGGACAAGGCTCGGCAGCTGCTTGTGACATGCTAGGTTCGAGCATGTGAGCTTCAAAGTTCTGACCACAATGGCCCAAAATAATATGACAAGAGGTCTTCCCATGATACAACATCCTGAATAACTTTGTGATGCTTGTATGTATGGGAAGCAAAAAAGCATGCCGCTCCCACAAGAAATAACGTTCATAACAAATAAGAAGCTTGATCTTATGCATGCAGTCTTATGTGGGCCTATAACCCCAGAAACACCCTCAGGTAATCGATATTTCTTCTTGATTGTAGATGACTTTTTGAGATGTATGTAGGTTATGTTACTCAGGACAAAAGATCAAGCGTTGGTGATGTTCAAAATATTCTAAGCAAAGGTAGAAGTGGAGGCTGAACGGAAAATCGAAGGGTTCAGGACAAATCGAGGAGGTGAATTTACCTCAGGAGATTTTAATTCCTTCTGCGATGATGAAGGAATCATAAGATTTCTTATTGCACCCCAAACTCCCCAACAAAATGGGGTGGCAGAAAGAAGAAATCATACGATCACGAGAATGGCAAGATGCTTGCTGAAGAACAAGAATGTATCATGAATGTTCTGGGGAGAAGTAGTGAGTACTGCAATATACATCCTGAATTAGTCATGGACTAAGAGTGTAGCTAGAAAGACTCCAAACCAGGCTTGGTTCAAGGAAAAGCCCTCAGTTTAGCACTTGAGAATCTTCGGATGTGCTGCTTATATCAAGGTAACTACATCACATATTTCTAAACTTGAGGATAGAAGCGTGTGTTTTGTGTTTCTTGGATATGAAGCAGGGTCCAAGGCTTATAGGTTTTATGATCCAGCCACAAAGCAGTTGATGTAAGTTGCGACCCCAGTTTTGAAGAGAGTATGAGTTGGGATTAGAGCTCTAACTAGGGTGATTTGGGAAGTCAAAACAATGGATTTATAATCTTAGAAGAAGAAGTTGGGCTCTGTGCTCCTGGACTCGCGCCTGAACAAGAAACTAGGCCGCAAACTCCAAGCCCAAGTAATGATGATAGCCCATCAAACCTAGAACCCACAGAGGAAAGACCACGACAAGAATGAACTCTTCGAGAAATTTACGAGACAACCACAGAGGTAGTAGATCCCCAATATATTGTGTTATTTTCACTAACCTCCAAGGAACATGTGTCTCTAGAAGAAGCTATGAAGGACGTGAGATGGCGAAAAGCCATGGAAGATGAAATTAGAGCCATAGAATAGAATAATACATGAGAGCTGTCTGAGTTGCCACCTGGGAAGAAGCGGATTGGGCTAAAATGGATTTTTAAAGTCAAGCGAGATTTGAAGGGCAATATAGTGAAGTATAAAGCTAGAGTCGTTGCGAAAGTCTATGTAAGAGGCCGGGATTGATTTTTAAGAGGTGTTCACCCCTGTAGCTCGTTTGGAAACTATGACTGATGTTGGCTATAGCTGGTCACAGAGGGTGGGAAGTCTATCATATGGACATAAAATCAGCTTTTCTCAATGGCGAGCTCGGTGAAGAGGTATATGTATCCCAACCTTATGGTTTTGTCATGAAATTTAACCTACGTGCTATCTTGAAACTAAAGAAAGCCCTATACGACCTTAAGCAGGCTCCTCGTGTCTGGAACGCAAAGTTGGATAAAAGCCTTGGAGATTTGGGTTTCGAGAGATGTCCCTTAGAGCATGCTGTTTAACATGATTAGAAGGAAGTGACACACTCATAATAGGAGTGTATGTGCACAATCTTATAATAATTGGAGATGAGGTATGTGCTATTCATGGTTTCAAAAATCAAATGAAATATGTCTTTGCTATGAGTGACCTAGGATTACTCTCGTACTACCTGGGAATAGAAGTGAAGCAAACTAGCTCAAGCATCTCAATTTGGCAAGCTAGATATGCAGAGAAGATTCTAAGTTCATTTGGGTTATCGGATTGCAATCTGTGTTACTCTAATGGAGCACAAACTTAAACTGAGCAAGAAGCAGGAAGGGAGCTTGGTAGACTCAACAAGCTACCAGAGTATTATTGGGAGCCTTAGGTATTTGACCAACACAAGACCAGACTTGATGCACTCGATGAGGATCGTAAGCCGTTTTATGTAAGCTCCAAAAATAGATCACATGGTAGCTGTGAAGCACATACTCCGATACGTGAAAGGGACCATTGGCTTTGGTTTGCATTATGGAAAGTAACCAGAGTTATCTATTTCTTTGGTCCAAGCATTATTACGTGGAGCTCACAAAAACTGGAGATTGTTGCGTTATCCTCTTGCAAAGTTGAATATATAACGGCAAAAATAGCTGCATGCCAAGGTCTTTGGTTGTCAAGGTTGGTAAGTAACGTGCTAAAGAAGAGAGAAAGAAAGAAAGAAAGAAAGAAGGAAAGGTGTGTTTCAAAATTGATAATAAATCCACGGTCATGTTAAGTAAGAACCCTGTTTATCACGATTGTAGAAAGTACATAGACACTCACTACCATTTCATTCGCGAATGTGTTGAAGAAGGCAGCGTGGAGATAGAACACGTAAGCACTGAAAACCAGAAGGTAGACAATATGACAAAGTCGCTCGGAAGATCGAAGTTCCTGGAGATGAGAGATTTGCTGAACATCCATGATGTACGGACACAAGATTACGGCAGTGATTGTTGGAGTAATCTTGTGGTACAAGTTATATTTTCTGTTTTGCTTCCTTATCATCTTCTTGACCTAGTCCTTGCGAATAAGTTGTCAAGCGAGAGACTAGGGCAAGTAGTTTTGATACGTGATCTTTCTGTTTTGTGTTCTACAACTCTATAAATAAGGAATAAAGGAAAAAGCCAGAGTGCATTGCTACTGGCATTGAATAGCTTGGTCTCTCTTGTTTGCTTCCATTTACGAGTTACATGTTCAATCCATCTTACGTGTGAAGAACTTGGTTGGCTAGATGGAACCAGGCAAATGAAAACCCATCTTTTTTGTTCCGGTGTACTTTTACTGATCAACAGGACAAACAAGAAATAAGTAAGAGAAATGTTGGAAAAGGATATGAATTGAGTTTGTGCAAATATTTAAAGATGAAATGGACATAGGCCATATATGAGGGATTCATATGGTACTGTCTTGTAACTAATCAGCAAACAATGGTCACAACATAACACCGCATATCTATCTATCTTCAACCTGTATATACTATCGTTGGCCCCTTATCCGACCAACTTATATATGAGATTCACCCATCAATCTTTGATGGTAGACAATGTCGCTTGGGGCTCTCTTCAGATGTCTTAACTATGCAATGCTGATCTCTAGCTGGACTTGCATCTTGGGTTATCTTTCAAATTTTGGTAGGACATATTGTTTCTTAATCAGTGGACCAACAATTACGATTTTTGTCTACATTGTATGCCTCAAGCATGTCTTAGATCCGAATGGGTACATTATTTTGTGGCATTCAAAATCAATAATGCGAGTACTCAACTATATATAATCCAATGGTTTGAATTCTCAAACTTTGGTAGGACAATATGTTACTCAACCAATAGGCAGAATAGGACTTTGAGTCCACAACTTGTGTTGGTTGGTTACAAGACAAACCAATGTGACGATGCTCTTATGAGTTATGTTTTGAACTTAAGGCCCCACAATTTCAAAGTTGAGATGGTACCATACTACACATACATATTCATCTATAAATATGGTCAAGTTTGGATCATAATTCACAACAAACTCAAGCCTTCTACACAACCTCTCAAATCAATAGCTCTCCCTGATACATCCACTGCCTCTTCGGTTCTATATTCTTGAATCACATCCTTACACAATCACCAACAACAGAAAATGGGTTTTGGTATTCTTCGTAAGCAGATCCTGCGCCGCTCAAATAAGATGGACTCATCATCAGGAGATGTGCCAAAGGGCTTCTTAGCAGTTCATGTAGGAGAGACACAGAGGAAGAGGTTCATGGTTCCAGTGTCGTATCTGAACCAACCTTCATTTCTTGATCTGCTGAGCAAAGCAGAGGAAGAGTTCGGATTCGCTTATCCCATGGGTGGCTTGACGATTCCTTGTGACGAAGAGACTTTTTGCAGTGTCATTTCTTGCCTTCAATAGAAACAAGAACATAGAGCACTTGACAGTTTTGACTCAGCAGGAAATGTAAATTCATGTATAGTTTTTGTTCCTGTTTTCCTTTTCCGCGGAAAAGAGATATGCGTGGCTGCAATTGTGTATCCATGTGAGGAACTTGATAGAGTAAATTTCAAAGACTTTTTTTTTTTTCACTTTGTGGCTCAACAGATTATGTCGATCTGTTACGCATTTTTTTCTACTACTTATATTTTTGTGTCAATATCTTCATAAATTCACTTTGTGGCTCCTGTGTTCATGAATCTTATGCGAACACATTTGCATATGGAAACTTAGGATCAAAATAGCGACATCACCAAGCGAATGCACAAGACATTTTTGTTCACTATTGCAGCTAAATATTGTGCTGTCCGAATATAGCCTTTATAAAATTTCTGTTCTTCAAACCTTGCTAGCATCATGGCTTGACTGACCTCTTGAAGATTGAACATAAAGATTCCAGGCCTCTTTAGACCCCAAATGTAGTTTTAGGAGAGAGTAAAATTTTATCTTCTTCTCCAAACTAGACTCATTAGTTCTTTAAACCTATCCTCAACATCAACTCCCTAATTATTTTTAATCTATCTTATTCGCACCCCTCGTACAATGGTGTTTGTTGCTCCCTCAACAATTTAGCACACGTTTCCATCGCTACCCTAACAACTGATCTATCAACACCACTAATAAGATCATCACCATCATTGCCATGAAAAGGAAAAACATCTTCCATATACTCCCTTGGTGGATCGACTCGGATTTTTTCAGTTGTAGAATAAACCGCATTGCTTGATGAAACATAATTAGAGCTACCCTATTTACTTTGCCATCTTCTTTTCGCTAACGAAGGTATGTGGAACTTTTCAACGTGAAAGATCCATATTGTGTGTATGTTGACATGATCCCATTTATTTAGACCAAGTGTTTCCATCAGTGTTTCGGAAATGGTCGTTGCAACACTTACTACACGAACACCTAAGTTTCTCCCCACTTGATTCATCATTCATTATAGCATAATCTAGAAACTTTACCACGCCTCTTATATATTATTTTATATGCTTCTACATACTCATCCAACTCTTATCCATTTCTCAAATCAAAAACTAATTACTCAAAAATACTCAACAATATTATTTCACCCATCATATATGCATATATATATACCCAAGAGTTAACTCGTAATAATTAAACAAACTCAAATACAAAATCTACCTAATGCCCACCAATATAATTTTAACAAAATATGAATAATATATCGATACCATTTGAGCTTCATTTCCTAAATCAACAATCAAGTAATTAGTCACAATCCCTAATTTCTCTACTATCATGCATATACTAAAAAAAAAAACCATCATCATCAAACAAACTCAACCATAGAATCTATCCAAATTTCTACAAGAAAGAGTTAAGAAAAAAAAATCTCAACATTTCACCCATCATGCATACTTAGGAACTCGTCTCATCAAACTAACTCAAACACAAAATCTACCTAAATGTCTAATTATTTTTAACAAAATAATTAAGAAAGAGTTAGGAATATACATACCATTTGAGCTTGAAAGTGTATAATGCCTGAACACTAGGTTTAAAATAAAAAAAATTGGGAGAGAAAATGATGTTTTCGAGAGGGACTTGAGTTTTGGGTTCAAACCAGTGTCTGGTTCATTTTAATTGAGTATTTCCACTTGGATGACGAAAAAAATACGTCGCGGGAGTATATTTCTTGTTCGGCGGAATTAGAAAGTGTCGACCAAGAAGTACCACTTTCCCGATGTTTTTTGTTGGTGCCGATCAAGTGGCACCTCTTGACCGACGCTTCCCAGACCCGTCAGCCTAGTGAACTACTTAGCCGACATATTTAGAAAGCGCTGGTCAACAAGTGCTACTTGGCTGACGGAACTGGAGCAACTTCATTCAAGTATACAACATAGCTGACACTTACCCAAGTTAGTGTCACAATCATTCACTCATGAGTCAAGTGAGTCAAAGTGACAAGAACTCAGAACGGATCCCATTCTGGTGGAGGGATTCGTACACGTAAGTGCACGTGGTCATTCAAGTAATAAATTCTGTTAAGCACGAGGTCGTATTCCACAAGAACCATTGAGGCATGCTACTTGACTTGACTTAACTTTGATTTGGAATAAAGAGATATGCAAGAAAGATAAACGTGCAAGACATCAAGATAAAATATGTACAACCAAATGGAGGATAGAGGAGGTTGTGGAAGGAATTGAGGTGATGGTGGGATATTATCTAAACCCCGAGGACATCCAACTTGCACCAAACCTAATTACTAATCCTTGCCACACATATTATTAATCGCATGTCTTAAGCATATAGTCACCCCTCTCGGATATGACTAGTCTAACCTAATTGGTTGAGTGACTCTCATCCCTAATAGCCAAAAAGT
>JAYMSW010003733.1:0-11827 GCA_036897725.1 Erodium texanum
TCCGAAAAAGAAAAACAAAAAATTACAGTCTCATGAAATCAAACTAGAGTAGTTCAAATATTTAAATCACAATCTTAAAATATTTGAATCAAACAAATTATTTGAAGTGGAAAATGATTTGTACTCGAAAATATTTCATAAGAATCTGATAAATCGCATAAAATTGGTATAATCGTCTTTACGTGTTCTCCATGAAAACAAAATTGATTATCCTTACCGACAATAAATCGATACTCTCAATTTACTCCCTTTAACTTTATTATGGAAATTGGATCGATTAATCTAGTTTAATCACTCTTACGTGTTCTATCTCAATATGAGATCGAAACCATCCAATTTCTCATTATGTATTCTCGTAGAGAACATATTCGACATATTTTGAACAAGCAATTGAGATCGTTCAATTTATCCTTTCGTGTTCTTGTATAGAACAGGATCAAATAAGCTAAAATTCACAATTAAAGTTGTAGCAAAATAATTTGAAGGTTTCGTCATTCTTATAGAATCAGTTAACCAACAAATTTATGCATCGCGATTTAATCGTTTTATGTGTTTCAAACAGATTGAAACCATTCAATTTGTCATAACTTGTTCTTTATAGAACATGACCAAATTGATTTTATATCCACATATTTGAGTTGTAGCCCAATATTCGATTGAATTGTCTTTACTTGTTTCATAGGACACAAGATCGATTGAATCATCATTTTATCAACAAGATAAACACTTGAGAATACTAGTTCTTAAAACATAAATTAATAAAGGACAGGCATACTTAGAAAATTTTGCATATACATAGTGTACTTTCATTATGCAATAATAGTAGATAAGAAATAAAAGTATGCAAATGACATACAAAGTGTTTCATTATCACTGCCATGCATGTATTCTGATTCCCAAATGCCAAGTTCAAATCCCTTTGGCAAGTAATTGAACATACTGAAGAAGTTTTAAAGATAGTACCGAAACTCAATGCCCTGCAAAGAGCCAGCATCACTCGGTCTTGATGTAATTTCGAACACCATAATGGGTTTGATTTTTTCACCAAGTTCATTAGTACATATGTTCTTCATCTATGGATCGCAACACAAAGCTAAAACGTCTTAAGATTGTTAGACGAGGTGAGTCCATAAACAATAATCGTAAGAAATAATTAAGATTGATAATGAGATTATACTTACTAGAACAATAAATATGATTTGAACATGATGAACATAAATATGTATAATCGAATCGACCTTAAACTTATGAATCGAGAACAAGATTTGAATTTGTTGAGGCCCGAATTACCGGTTTCCTTGAGACGTTTTATTGCCCGTATGGACAAGCGTCTCCCAGTATACAATGACGACGTATACGAACATTAACGAGGGCTTGAGGAATCACTGGAGTAGAGACCAGAAAGACAAAGTGGAGGAGCAATCCAAAATTATAAAAATAACCTTTTCTCTTCTCTCAACACATAGGTTATGTACCAAAATATGTTTTGACCATTCTCACCTTATTTCCATCATTTTCTCTTAGTTGTAAAAAACAGAAGACTTAGTATATATATAAAACTAGTACCAAGGTTAAAAGACATGGACAATTAAGAGAGTCAAGAAATGGCTTTTAATCATATTAATTCTATTAATTAGAATTTGTATTGATTAAACCAAGAGAATGAGAAAGAAAATGTTCAAACCCCATTAATTCCATTAAATAGAATTGATATGGTTTTTACCAACGGTTACAAAAGTTCAGATTTATTCAAACATTTAAAACTTTTTTCAACACTTAACCCATTCGATCATATCCATTTATATACTAATAATGTAGAGATATACATCAATATTGTGGTAGTTGAGTTGGTTAAAGGCTCTCTTGTGTTTCCTGTGTTAGAGTTTGAATTCCCTAATAAACATATTTTTCGATAATGTGTTTATTTTCTAGGCCTTTGGTATTAGGCTTACATTTCGACTCTATAACACACTAGGCCCAATACATTAATCAGTTTCGGTTAATAACCGATACCCAATGGGTAGTAAAATTACTACCCATAACCGGAACCGAATATATCGGTTACCCGACCCGATTCCTTAATGGGTACCTACTAAGGATTGGTTTGGTTAACCATATGCTCGAACCGATTCGGTTAGGTCGGTTTTTTCCGGGTCCAGTTTTTCCACTTCAACCCTAGTCGTTGTATCATTTTCTCTCCCATTTGGTGAGAAGCAAGACCCATAACTCCTTCAAGTTCAATATAGCCGCCGCCATTTTTCCTGGTCGCTCAATTCGAATTGGTAAGCTTATAGTTATCGATGAATTCATCTTTTTCCTACAAATTTCTGGTTCTCGCCCAATCTGATTCTCTCTACTGTGAAATATCAATATATGTGAAATTTCCGGTTTTAGAAGGAAGTATTTTGTTGGTTTCAAAAAGGCTTATGGAGTTTCCTCCCAAAATGCTTGCATTACATTGATCAGATCAGAGGCTAAGCTCACTGCACAGGTAGCTTTGGAATTAGACGTGCCTGATAACAAACATGAAAGTTACAAAAAACTATAGTTGGGTTGTTTGAGCTGGGAAGAACTAGTGTTTGAGAAAGAAACTTGGGTATGAAGGTTGCAGCATAGACGAATTCGGGCCTTATTAGATATAACCGCAAATGGTTTAGATTATATGACAATGTAGGCAAACCATTTTGTGGATCCTTGTTCCTAGGTTAAGTAGTCAATCTAGAATTTTTTTGGGAAAGCCTAGATATTATGTTGTGTTTCTTAGTCAAGGTTCTGGGGTCATTGTCTTAGTAAGCATTAACACATGATATTGCATTATGTTGATCTCTTTAGGTTTTGAGAAACACCACAATGAATTTTGCAACGTCATTGTGCAAAAGATTGAGCATGAAAGAGCTAGTTACAAATGTTCCTGTTTACAGTAGTGCTAGTGGTGTGAATGGATTGCAATAAGAAAAGCTGAACAGTCCTTTTGAACTTTCCAACCCTAAGCAGGCTCTTGGAGTTGGGTTGGAAAGGAAGAGGAAAAGATAGAATAACTATTGGCTAGGAGGGAATGTATATTGCTTTGCTTTCAGTGAGGTTGTTGTGTTGATACTAGGAAACATAATTGTTCGTCAACGAGGCACTTGCTTTCATCTAGGAAACTATGTTGAAATCGGGAAGGATCCCACTCTTTATGCTCTAAAAGAAGGCAACACCAAATTTGAGCGTAATAAACGGAGGTGGGTGCCCAAGGAGGGCTCAATACAGCTGTTAGCTAACCCCTATTATTGGTATTTTTCTTGCGGTTGCTCTTTTGTATGCCTGAGTTCAACTGTCTAATCAACGTTATCAATTTCAAAAGACTTGGTATCAATTTTTTTGTCAAGCTTCAGATTGACTCTTAATTTTTTAAATCCATTTAAATTTTTGTGATCATTTCTCCTTTTTTCTTATTTACTCAAAAATATCAGGTAAGTATGAGTGCCTTTTGGATCTATCTCATCATTTTTATCCATTATTTACCTAGAAAAGCATCAGGTAATCATTGAGTGGCTTGGAGTTCTAGCTCATCATGAATGTGACTTGGCAATGTTTGATCATGTAACAGTAATTACACAATTGCCAACACTCCAAGTGCTAAAACAAAACTTTTGCCATGTTCATTCCAGAAATTGAAGGGAAAAGTAAAAATCAGTATACCTATTCTTCTGTTCTGCATTTCTAATTTCAAACAACATAAGAAGCTGAGAAACAAAGATCAATTACATTTAACAAAAAAATTTTGTGTAAGTTTTCTTTTTTTCAGCCATAAACAAGCATCTCCTAGCCAGCCAATATAACATCTACTGATCACAGCCTGCTTCTCAAGGAGGAGCACAACTTTGAAGAAATACCAGAGTGCAACTTCCTCTTTGCTCATTAATTACAAAAATGCCTCAGATGATGGCAACAAGCAAGTCAGGCAGGCAGGCACTCATATGGGAAGCCTGCTGGTATTATTAAAAAAGAATGAAGAAACTCATCTCCTAGTTTTGATCCGGTGGTTTCTCCTCATCGGACGGTTCTGGGCATATCTCCTTCGACTGCCGCCTACGTGACGATGATTGATCACCACCACCGGTTTGAGCACTCCCTGTTGACCCTGAATGCTTTAAACTACTTCCTCCTCCTTCCAATTTGCTGGTGTTAGCAGCGGGAATGACTGCCACATCAGACGTGCTGTGGCGCCAGCTGCCAAACAAGGTCGCAGCATTCCAGGATCCTCTGGAAGAAGTTGTTCTAAGCCTCCCCGAGCTTGACTGTTCCTCTCTCACTACCTTTAGAGGGTTTTCCAAAGCCTTTAGGATATATCTCATAAGGGGTCGCCTTGCAGACTTGGGATTGAGGCATGACCGGGCGACAATGGCCATGGCCCAGACTTCCTCCAATAAGTCTTCGTCCACGATTAGAGATTGATCCACAATTTTGGTCACGAGTTCCTTGTCGTATATACTGATGTAGGGTAGTATCTGTTCTAACCATTCCTTCATCTGAGCATCACTAGATGAGCTGATTCCTAGCTTACCAGTTACCAGCTCCAGCAACACCTTTCCAAAGCAATATACATCATATGCACACGTTGCTGTTTGCAAACCTGACCATTTCCAATGTTAGAATTATAACTTCAAATGTATAAAGCATCTATTAGAATAAACAAGATAATATAATATTCCGGTACTATTAACCCTAATATTTTATGTAATGCATAAAATAGAATACTTATTATAGATACAGGATGACGAGCTTTAAGGTGTAATATGCACATGCCTATCGATGCCCATATCCATCAACAAATAGACAGCCAGGAAACAAGAAATTATGAGAATTTTACAGCTAAAACAATACGTACCAGAAGTGCCTGGATCAGATGACCTGCACATGGTAAAGAGGAGCTTATTATGATAATCTTCAACAAACTAAAGGCAGTAAAGTTAAATCTATGAAACTATAACATCGCTAAGTTCATCACTGTAGGCATTGCATAAATGACGATGGCATAAATGAACTACACTCTCATGAAACATAATAACAATAACAAAGAACACGTGACATTGATTGCATAATAGAGCAAACAACCAAACGTAGTTGGAGAAAGTACGAGGTCACATATTTAAATATTTCCTTGCACGAGTAAATGCATATTAGAACAGGCTGTCTGCAAAAGAAAACTTTTATACAGTTAAATGAACCTGAATTAAAATTTTGTTATAATATTCAAGTACAACTAAAATACATTTCAATGGTAGGTAACATTTTTTCTTCATATCCATGTTTGCTTCCATTTTTTTATGAACATTAAATTTCTACCAGATAGGTTTTGTAAAAAGGATGGCCAATTATAACAATAAACAAGATAACACTATGGCATCATGCTTCCAAATTCACAAGTATTGGTTTCTGATTTCCTAAATCAAGCATCTATATGCACACACTAGAGATTTGCATCAAGTTTTGAGTTGAAAGTGGAACGAAATGCATATAGAAAATGCTTACTGTGGTAGCCGCAATAATCTGGTAATCATACTCTGATGAGTATCCCCTTCTTGACTACAGACTTCACTTAGGCTTCCTAAGCGCACTTCAAATTTGTCATCCAGAAGTATACTGCTCGCTTGAACATCTCTTCAAAATCCAAAACAAAAGAGTATGAATGCCAGTAAGGAAGAATTCATGTGAAGTGTTAAGATTATCAAGTTCAAAGATGGTTTGATTATATAGGAAAAAAGATAGATGTGTTTCAAGAAAATGATCATACCAAATAATAAAATGGCGGCGGCAAAGGGGGGAAGGAATTAAACAAAGCAAGGAAAGAAATCAGACAATACCTGTGAACAAGTGGTGGTGTACATTCATGATGTAGGTAAGAAAGACCCTCAGCAGCTCCTATTGCAATTTTCAGTCTGGTAATCCAATCTAATGACTGTAAACTGTCATCGTCAGACTTAGCCTTCCTGAACAAGGAGCTTGACAAGTCCTCATTTGGCATATATTTGTAAACCAGGAACTTCTCATTCTCATTCTCCAAGCAGTGTCCCAACAGCGGAACTAGTCTTGAATTTGAAACCTTACTAAAGAAATCCAACTCTAATAAATACATTTCCTTTTTATTTGAGTGTAGATCAATCCTTTTGATGACCACAAGAGTCCCATTTTCTAGGACTCCTCGGAAGAGAGTCCCAGAGTGACCATGTTTGATGAGGTTTGCATCACTGAAGTCGCTTGTGGCATGCATCAGCTGCTGATATGTAAATCCATCTCCAAGATTCGAGAAGTTAATAGACGAATGAGGAGGTGCTGGACTCGACCCAAGAGGAGCTGGCCCAATGCCTACTCCTGTTTCTATTTGGTTTGTAGTATTTTTCTTTCGGGTGCAAAACAGAAGCAATGCTAGCAGGGATGCCAAAACAAAAATAACTAGAAGTCCCCCCAAAACTCCACCCAGTATAATCCATTTTCTCTTACTGTTCTCTGAAGTGTTTGCAGCAGGAGGTGGTGTGGAATTCTGAAGTCCGAAGTTGTCAAAAATCAGACCCCTCTCAGTATAAAATGATGCACATTCTCCTGAAGTCCTCTGTTCTGAAACATTCTGGAGGCAGTTGCTCTCAAGAGATGCATTGCTCAGTGCATACTCAGGAACCTTGCCTTGGAAGTAATTTCCCGATAGATCAGTTGAAACGAACCTCCTCAGTACAGGTGTGAGACTTCCATAAAACAGATTTTGAGAAATATTCAACTGTGCAGCACTGGCATTAGCATTTAAGCTAGAGTTAGGCAGCGAGCCCGTAAAATTGTTGACAGAGATGTCGAGAAAAAGCAACGTAAGCATTGACCACAACACATCTGGGAGAGCTCCTGTGAAGTTATTCTGTCTGAGTACTACAGAGTCTAACTGAGCCGGGGCTGTAAACATGTTGTCTGGCAAAGACCCATCAAGCAAATTGTTCCCAATAATTAGTCTCTTCAAGTTCCTCAACCCCTTCAGTTGCCTTGGCAGTGTCCCAGACAAAAAATTGGAGCTTAAGTCAAGGTCAACCAGGCTTGCAAGCTCTCCGAGCTGTGCTGGTATAGCAGAAGACAGACTATTGCTTGAAAGATTCAAGTACTGAAGCTCAGATAGGGTCCCAAAGCCAGGAGGAATGGACCCAGCTAAGAAATTTGAGGAAATGTCAAGAAGGGAGAGGTTCATAAGAGAGGCAAAAGACGATGGAATGGACCCAGTAAGTGAATTCTGTGAGAGATCAAGAACAGAAAGGCTGGACAATTGACCCAAACTGGAAGGAATAGTCCCAGTGAGGCTATTATCAGACAAGTAGAGAGCAGTGAGATTGGTCAAATTGCCCAGGCTCCCAGGAATGGCACCATTGATGGAGCAAGAGCGGAGATCAAGAACTTGCAGGGACACGAGCCGTAGGCCGAACCAGTAGGGGATTTCTCCGGGTAGAGCAAAGTTGGAGGCGTTTAAAGAGGCAAGTAGGGTCAAATTCACCAGAGCAGCAACGGCGAATTGTGGGTTCTGGCTGCCAATTCGGGTCCTCCTGAACCCAGAAATGTTGAGTCCAACAACACGACCGCTCGAGCAGTTGACCCCATTCCAGACTGTGCACGGGTCAGCTTTGATAGGCCACTCCTTAGCCCTCAGACCCAGCGACGATCTGAGCTCCAGCAGAGCCGCTCGGTCAGCGGACGAGCTTAGTGGCTGCAATTGCTGAAATGTGGACTCCAACAGCAACAAGAACACGGAAGCATAACACACTAAGCTTCGTCGACCCACAAACACCATGGCTCACCAACTCATTAACACTGATCCGGAGATCCCAAATCCTATGTGCTTGGAGTTCTATAGGGATCAAATATTTTTATCACAATCAGAGACTTGTCAACTAAACCCAAATGCCCAGAAGCCGGAAAGTCAGCATTCTCTCTCAAGCAGCAACGCAAGCACTTTCTCTCTCTAAAAAAAGAGAAGAAAACTTTACCTCAATGATTCTCACAAAAGCCCTTCAATAATCAATCTAGTTGTTGCTCTTCTTCTTCCAGTGTTGGTGACGAATCTGTATCGCTTGTCCTTTAGCTTCTTTTCTCTCCCCTACCTCCACCTACTGCTCTCTCTCTCTCTAGAATCCCTCTGTTTCTTCGGTTGACGGAAGAGAGAGAGAAGGGAAAATAAAATAAAAAGTGGGAAAAGGAAATAAGTAATGGGCGTAACGAGAAATAGGAAAGTAAACTAAAAATCTGGGAATGGTCAATATTCAAAAATGGAGTCTGAGCAGAAATATCCGTCGAAGAAGCAACTAATCAAGTTGTCGGCGGCAACCGATATACATTCTCTCTCTCTCTCTCTGGATTCTGGAATAGAGAGAGAGAGAGATAGAAAGAGAGAGTTCCAATCAAGATTCAAAATGGGGTTTAAGGATTTTGTTTTTCTTAGGACAATATAAAAGGTGAGAAAATCTTCTTAATAAAGGCAAGGGAGAACGGTAAAGAAGGTCGTTTTAGTTACACGGTTTTGTACAGAAAGACCCTCATCTTTAATGTGCGGTAAGGAGGGTCCTTCAACTAACTACAATTTGCAAGGTTCTTAGATTTGGATGGAATCTGTTAATTTTTTACCACATGCTTGGCACGTGACCAAGACTAACTTAAACATCCCAAATTTACCCTCCTTTCCCAACTCTCGCAATCAATTCATAAGGAATCGTGAAAGTAACATCTCAAGCAAAATCGTGCGTCCTCAAAGGTCAGGTTGCTGGTCCAAGTATGTTTTGTGAGTTCGATTTGGGATTTGAGGGTTCACGGTGGTTCGGTTTTGTGAGTTTGATTTGAGAATTTTTGGTTCACGGTGAACCCTAAAATCAATTTTGTATTCGTATGAAATTCTTCATGTTCTTTCTTGTTATTGGTTTTCTTTGCAGATTGTGAACAATTTTTTGGGATTTCAAGGTTACAAATTCGACGACGACAAATAGATGGTTCATTCTTTTCTTTTTCCTTTGAAATTTCTCTTGTGTTGACATTTTCTTCTCCAGCACCTACCTTTGTGCATACTAAGGTGTAGGCAACTAATCTTCTTTGTGTTAGTTTTCTTACTGTGGTTTTGGATGATTTATTGTGAAGGATGCAAGAGACCGAGTTAATGGATTGGTCCAATGTGTCTGTGGGGCAGTGGCTCTAGTTCGAACCCTGGTAGAAGATTTCTCGGATGTGAAAAATACAATGTAAGTGTGTGATGTTGTTTAATATATTTAGTTATGCCCATTTATGGTTATCATGCAAGATAGTAAGTTAAGTTGCGTTGAGTAACATTCCTAGCAATTATAATGTATAACATTTTTAAACAGAAATTCCACAAATGCAAATTCTTCGAGTGGATTGATCCTAAAGCATGTACTTACGGGAGAAGAGCGTTTCCTCAATTATGTGAAAAAATCAGACGGTTAGAAGATGCGCTAGGAAATGAAGAACGAAAGAATGTGAAATTGTTGGAAGAGAATGAAGTGTTGAAGGTTGAGTTGGCAAAAAAAAACAAATGAAGAACAATGTAGACATGGGTATGAAAGTGGAGGCAAGGACAATTAATTGGAAGTTGATGATTCTGGTGATGTTTTGGGGTTATGTAATATATACATGTATGTGAGTAGTACCCATGTAATGAGAGAGAACAAATTGTTCCTTCCTTGAATTATAACATATTTTTCGCACCGTTATGTTATATTTGTGCAATATAGTTCAATATGAAGATAAAAATAGGAATGGACTGGCTGATTACCTCTCATGGGGGGTGAACATTAGTTCATGGGGCATGAGGTCGCTCTAGAAAGCATTCACGCCCCATGAGAGCTAATAAGCCAATCCATCCTTTTTTATCTTCATATTGGTCTATATTATTCTACATTGAAGGAGTTTTAGTTGTTTGTTTTTTGATAATGAAATTGGCCAAACATTGAAGGATGAATCATAAAGATGATATAAGTGTTTTGGAATGGAACAAAACCTAAACATACGACATTAAAATTACTAACACTAAGGTTACTAAACCCAACATTACTGCTAACGAAATTACTTTAAACATTAAAGATGCTTATCATCTTCAAGAGGGTCTTCATCTCCACAATAGTCAATTTCTTCTTCTGGTTCGTCTTCATATTCTTTAGGGTGAGGTGGGGGAGGAGGTTCCACATATGGGTAATTTGGACCCGACCCTCGCCAATACTCAAACCCGAGAGCATAGAGCCAATCATCACTATCACCTACATCTGAATTTGAATCAGATCAGTCTAACATTTTTTTTAATTTGTTTGTGTGGGAAATGGGGTTGGTGTGTTGCTCATTATATAAGAAAAGGAAGACGTGCATTGCAACAAGAAAAGCAATTCATCATGTGACTCAACAAAGTGATGAATGATAATACATTATCCAAAAACAAAGTTGTAAGTTATGACATGCTCGGTTTTGTGTCCACGGCGAGTTCAGTTTGTTTGGTAAAGTTGAGTTCGGTTTTGTGTTGTCTTCTATTTGAGTTGCAAGTGTTGTAATAATCATTGTTTTAATGAGGGCATTTTTTTTCATACACAATTTGTTTTTAACTCTATTATGTGAAATTAGCAACATTGCAACCAAGATTTAGTTGAAGGACCTTCCTTGCAACAGTTTGAAGAACACAACCCTTCTTTGTAAAATTGTGTAACTAGAGGACCTATTTTTGTAATTTTCCCTTATTTTAATTCAAAAAGAATTTTTATGGTTTTTCAGAAAATTCATTTGAAGCAATAAACAAAATAAACATGGACTAATAACAAGAAAATTCATTTCATTAAAATAAAATTTCATACATATGCCGAAATAGAAAATTATGAATTAAAAATACATATTTTAATACTTCTCGAGCATCTTGGCCAATAATTTCATAGCGATTTTGTAACATTCCAATTCTTTCGGATCCATGGTCGATTTGTCGAGGGCTTGCAATTGAAAATATCTTTCCCACAGTGACTTCACATGCTTGGGTTATCTAATTTTGGACCTCTCTTGAGAGGCCTTAAACTTCTCTACTTCGGCCCTTCTCGTCTCGGCGTCAAACAACGTTTTGACACCCTTAGTATGACTGGAAAGCATTGAGGCCACGCCTTCAGCCAGCTCATCTTGTTCTCTTGATGAGCAAGCCTTTCCTTTTCCTTTGTTCCTAGCCTTACCTGCTTTTTTGCCTTGGAGTTGAGCTTCAACTAAGGGTTCGGACGATGTGTGGGACTTGTTGGCGCCCAACCTTGTTCTCTTGTTTGGATCGCTGGACTCCGATATACCCCCGTCTTCAGGGTACCGAGCGTTCCATTTCGTCTGGTCCTTCACAAGCCTCCACCAACGCTTATGGACAAAACATTTGTCCTCATTCTCTCTTTTGTATAATTCCTCCAGTTGAGCTATGATTTGATCATCATATCTTCTACTTTGGTATAGGCACATAGTTTGAAGATAACAACCGTTTAACTTTTGAACCGTCCCATTCACAGCCCTTCAATGGTTCTTGCAACTCTTCGCACTCCGGACCGGATCATCAGGGGATGCTTTGTGAGTTCGAACTCATCCACTATGTCCTCCCAAAAAGCGTAGATCCTTTTGGCATTCCCATGGATTGGATCGAACGAGTGGTTGAGATATGCACTCACGAGACATTCTTTCTTCTGCCTTGCTCCATTTCCGCCACGGAATTTTGGTTTGGGAGGACCCCGATGGTTGGGCCCTTTTGGTTGGCAATTTAGGTCCCGAAAGCGTAACGTTGATCGGGAGTTACCCAAAGACAGAGGTGTTG